>WOGO01002871.1:0-15126 GCA_015342085.1 Leptinotarsa defecta | reverse complement strand
ATGCATTTACATATTCTTTATAACTTCTTGCGAAACAAGAGCTCTGCTCTTATCGCCAAACCACTTTGTTCACATATTTTGTTTTAATTGTACTCTAATTTGATATATTTGTTGGGGGTTAAAATAGACACCAATATTTCTTGGCACTATCATGTCCCTGGAATTGCAAAGGCTGCTTCTCAAAACCTTGGAACACTGTTCCGAACCAGAAAACTGTACACACCTTATCAACTTTTGATGCTTCATAAAGCTCAGATCAGGCTTCCTTTGGAGTATTGTTCCCATGTATGGAGCTCCGCCCCTAAACATACCCTGCAGCTGCTGGATTCCATCCAGAAAAGAGCCATCCGCCTGATTGGAGACACCAATACACTTGCAACCTTGATAGTCTGGAACATTGAAGAAAGGTTGGAGATTTGTCTCTCTTCTTCAGATACTTTCACGGGCGGTGTTCAAGTGACTTGCACATTTGATTACACCAAGAGCGTTACATATCAGAAATACGTGACAGAATGTGGCTGCCCACTCTCTTGAAGTTCAATTCACTATACCTCAATCAATCAATCAATCAAAAATATACCTACTTCATTGTCAAAGAAGAAAATTGTTATTAACAAAGCTCAAGTAAATAAAAAAAAGTCAATTCACAGTATAATGGAACAATATAGATTCTAACGCTACATGTAGACAGGACAAAAGATTCTACAAAGCAGTTAAGAATGGATTTACATGTCTTGTATAGATGAAATAAATAAATCAGTTGGTTCGACCTCAAGGGTTGAGGTACTCAAAATCTGTCTTCAAGATATTCTTCCAAGCTATAATATGCTTTTGTGAGTAAAAGTTCCTGCACACGTTTTCGGAATGTTTTTGACTCTATAAAACTTTTAATTTCAAATGGTAGATGATTGAATATCTTTCGACTCTCAAATATTATGGAATTTTTTGTTGATGTTGAAGTTGGCTTTGGCAGAGGTATATTGGCATTTTGCCGGGTGTTATATATTCTTTCGGAAGGAAAAGTATTTTTTCTCATTTGAATTAGACTCTCAAAAGCTTTAAACAGCCGATATCACCAGATATAAGTTTGAACAAAAATGTTGAATCCTTTTAAATGAGTCGATTTTTTGATTGGTTCAAAAAAAGTATAACTCCCAATTTCAAGAACCAATTCGAAGCCAATGGTACCAAAGAATTTGTTCTGAATAGATTCAAGAGATTGTTTACATATGCAATACGATGGACACCAGATGACAGAAGCATAATCAAGTTCAACTGCTTCAACATACTAATTATCTGCATCTCTCTTGGTACCCCCAATATTATTCTCATAGCACTGGTTTGTTGTTTCTGAAGCTGATTCAATTCGTTTTCATTAAATGTAAATATTATTGAGCAAATTGAGAAAAGTAGAGCAAATTTGGACTCATCAACATAAATATTTTCAAGAGGAAGATGATCACTTGGTGATCGAAACACGTGTCAAAGTGTTAAAAATAACGATTAGGTGTTGGAAAAAAACTCCAGTAATATTCATTACTACACCAAAGGTTCCAAACAGTACATCATAAGTCATCAACATAAGTGGTCCGAAGTTAAAATAATCCACAGGAAATAATACTGGTTCAACAAAAAGTTTAAAGAAGCTGGGTACATGTTAACCAATGAAAGACGCAGCCAAGGTAGTGTGGCCTCTGATCAAGAATTTATAGTCTACATTGCACTAAAAGGAAGCCGACAGGAGCGGGAGGAGAGGTGACCTATAAATAGTCCCAAGTATCAGGAATAGACCGATAGTAATAATCAAAATGTCTAGAAGTAACTTGAAACATTTTTGTTATTTTTCTTATATTTTTGCACATTTATCTTGATCATTTTCATTTCATTTTTATTGTTTGTATATAATTTACATTTCACCTATTGTTTGACCCTCAATCAACTTTCAATCCATTTGGTTTTTTTTTTGACAAATTGCCGCTCTTGCAGTTTTTTCAAATTGCTTATTAATTTTTGCTTTTTTTGACATTATTTCCGTTTGAACTAATTCATAAGAATATTTCGATCAGATTATTTTTTATCTTGAAATGCCATTTAGTTCAATTTCCTTTGCTTTTTCATAGATTTTCAAATCTGTTAACGTCTTTCCCGACAATGGAAATTCGAACTTCTCATCCATCAAAAAACATCATCAATCACTTTCGAAAATTTTATTTTTGTCTGCATTTTTTTATGTGGTTTGTGTAGAAACTGGCTAGGCCAACATTTTTCTACAATGTGCACTGCATTAATTTTCAAATCAAATCAAAATATACTTTATTGTCCGAAGATTTGCATCTTATTGACAAAGTCCAAGAAATACAATGTTGATATAAAAAAGCACTAAAGAAGTATAAATGTAGATATTCATTAGCAATTATAATTCTTATACGTATCCTGACAACTTACAGTAATTCACTACCTCACCTTCACTAAGCTTGTCAGCAGCATTGCCAATGAAAGAAATATTCTGGGGTTCCATATCATCGGGAGGTGGCGCCGGAATCGGAGCATGGGTGATGCTACTTTTCCGCTGGGGTGGTTCTCGATTATCCATTTGTTGCAAACTGACGGGAGCTCGTTTACTGTCGTCCAGCAGCTGGGAGATTTGTCTGTGAATGTTCCTATGCTGCGGGGAGGCAGAAGGAGTACTGTGGGAAGTGCCGTAATGGGAATGATGGTGCTGTTGACTCAATGTGAAACTGCTAGAGTGTTGGAGAGGATGTTCTTCGCCGCCACCATTTTGGTAACGGGGACTTTCTGAGTAACGATTGCTCTCTTGATATCTTGGTTGTTCTTGATACCTTGTGTCATATCTGCGAAAATGTGAAATATCAAATCAAATCAGTTTATTCATTCAAAGGATCCATTAGGGTATAGAACATGTCAGGATACAATGTCCGAGTACATGTATATAAATATAAAAAAAGACTACTTACGTAACTACAAAACAACAAAAAAGAACAGTAATATAAAATATTTGATTAAAAAGTTATATTAAAAATTCATCAATGTTATAATATGGAGTTTATTATAGAAAGCGTTTTATGGAGTTTCGAAATTTGAAGTGAGTAGGTTGAATTTTAATGCCAGTGGATAATTGATTGTAAACTCTTACACCTGTTGAGAGTGGTCCATTTGATGTTATTTGGAGATTGTTATCATTTGGATAGATTAGTTGATTGCTTCTGGTTTCGTAGACATGTATGTCCGAATGCCTGGGAAGAGTGTTTTTTATTTTATGAATGTAGAAGGCAACTTCCATGATATAAAGACAAGTCAGAGGAAGAATTTTCAATTAGGCAAACAATGGTCTGCATGAATTTCAGGGTGATACATTTTTTATAGTTCTTACTGCTTTTTTCTGAATAAGAAATATATTCTGTGCAGCCGGTGAGTTTCCCCATAGTAAAATGCCATAAAGTAGAATAGACTGGATTTCAGCAAAGTAGAAATTTCTCAATCTGCCGATATCAACCACATTCCGCATACATCAAATTTTATATATTTTTGTATTTAATTTTTTTATAGTTGCTGTAATATGCTTATTCCAGCTAAGATCGTCCTCCAGGGTTATTTCCAAGAACTTTGTTGTTGATTTTCTGATAATATTTTCATTCAGTTTAATTGACAGTGGATTGTTTATTATTCTTTGTCTGGTGTGAAAGATTAGATAATCAGTTTTGCTATATTGAAATGTAGTTGATTAGCTGAAAACCATACTCCTAGTTTACCAAGAAGATTGTTACAAGCTTTTTCATTCATTTCACTGCATTCCTGAGATAGAGACAAGAAAAGATGAGTCATCAGCATACAGTGTGATGCGATACTCAGGTAAAAATTCCACTATGTCAGCAGTGAATAAAGAAAGTAGTATGGCAGCTCTTTTCGAGGCATCTGAGCAGTGCTTACTAA
Source organism: Leptinotarsa defecta (assembly GCA_015342085.1). NCBI lineage: Eukaryota > Metazoa > Arthropoda > Insecta > Coleoptera > Chrysomelidae > Leptinotarsa > Leptinotarsa defecta. Next base: position 11,175 of record WOGO01002871.1, on the reverse strand, counting down.
TAGATCCGTCAACTTCTTTGAGACAAATTTGGACAAACTGACTTCTATCCGAAAGATATGATTCGAACCATTTGTCTGCAATTTCTCTTATGCCACAAAGCCAAAGTTTTTATAGCAGTGCCTTATGAGGAATACAGTCTAAAGCCCTACTTAGGTCGCAAAAAAATCCAACAGAGGAGTCTTTTTTGTCGATCTCAGACGATACATCGTTATAAAAGTCAACTGTTGCAGTTGTGAATTTTTCCTTCCGAAAACCATGCTGCTGGTCTGGTATGACTCTGTATTTATTGATGATTAGATTGAGAGATATTTGTCATTTCAGGCTGTTTTTACAACATGAGATGTCAAAAAGTAAAAACAGTAATAATAGAAAATTTCACATGAAAAAGGTATAACATATTGGAATGAATACATATCAAAAGTTATACACACTATACAAATGAAGGAAAAATTGGCCTTGCTTTTGGATATAAGCGTCTAAACTGAAGTATAAAATTCTCAAAATGAGTACTTGTTCAAAGTCTGTTTGAAAGTTGAGATTTATTTCTGATTTTATGTTTTCAGATAACAAGTTAGATAAGTATGCCCAGCACAAAATGTGACCTTTTGTGTTATGATCTGTGTATGAAATGAAAGTGGAAGCTAATTTTCTTTCTGGTATCATATTTGTGGTACTCACTCTTTTTCATTTAGTTTTTCGTTATTAGAAAAACTGAATGTTAGTAATTTATATGAATAAATGAATGTGAAAGATGAAATATTACCAGTGGATTGTTCTTACATGATTATCTGAAGTCAAAATCAATTATCATTCAATCATAAATGAATATTTCTGTTTGTTCAAATGATTGAAGAGAATTTTCATTTTTCCCAAAAAATATTTATTTATTCATCAATTTCTATTCTGTTCCCTTCGAATCAGTTCCCCTCAGATATAATACACTTGTGTCAGCGTTTTTTTACAATCCTCAAAGCAGTTCTGATATGTAATTTGTGGAATGAACTTTACCTTCTCAGTCGTCGCAAAATGCCGTCCTTTTATATCTTCAATCTCGGGAACAGGAAAAAGTCGCAGGGGAACAAATCTGGTAAATAAGGTGGTTTATGGCCAAAAAATTACAAGCAATGACGAGTGAGTAGGTGCATTTTCGTGTTGCGAAAGCTATGAATTATTTTTCCACGATACTGGGCGTTTTCTTCATGTAACTTCTCAGAAACGGCGCATAACTTTAAGATAATACCCCCTATTGACCATATAATCATATAGCAGGAACTCCTGATGCACTACGCCATGGTGATTGAAGAAAACAGTGAGCAAAACCCTGATATCTGATCAAACTTTTTGTGCTTTAAAAAAAAATTCCTGAAATATTATCAGCTAAGAGGTCTTCGAAATGAACTCTCCTGAGCTCTTCCATTGAGAGGATTGAACTTTGGTTTCGATGTCATAACCATATACCCATGATTCGTCACCGGTTATGACAGTTTTGAGCAAATCTGGATCGACGTTGATGTCATTCAACAATTCCTGAGCGATACTCATGCGACGGTTTTTTTGGTAAAAATTCGGCAATTTCATAACAAACTTTGCTACAAAAGGTTTCATGCCTAAAATTTAAGAAAAAATTACATGGCATGAGCCGACTGATACGTCGACATCCTCAGCAACTTCTCTAATAGTGATTTGATGATTCTCCATAACAATTCTCTTCCCTTTCTCAACATTTTCATCGGTTGTTGATGTGCTGGGGCGTCCAGGTCGAGCGTCATCATTCACATCTTCTTGACCTCCTTTGAAAAGCTTGTACCACTAGTAAACATTTTTCTGACTCAGAGTACATTCACCGTATGCCACTGTCAACGTTCCAAGTGTTTTTGACCACTTTGTTCTAACATCACCAGCAAACTATGCACATATGTTCGAAACAAAGGTACCAACTTAAAAAAATCGCTAATCGAAAGTACGTAGCCCGCGAAATTTGACATTTAGCTTATTTTTTGAACAATCTACGCATAATATAATTAGGTAAGGCATATGGAAATTTGACGTGAGTGTTTGAAACACATAATTTTAAGCTTTTTGCAAACAGCATCCTTTCTAATATTCTTTGAAAGACAGTTTTTGTGGAGGAGTCAATGTTTTTTACTGTTTTTCGGGTATTTTAACATTTCATAATCTGACTTCAGTGGTTTATGATTCGCATCAACTTCTCAGGGTGAAAGTCATTTCACAGAATTATTTTAGTTTTCAACTATCATGCATAAAATGTAAATTAATTTTTCATTTCATTCAAAGCAACACTTATGAAGTTAAATTAAATTTGTTGGCATTACCTTATTCAATTTTTTTTCAATATTTATTACACTTCAATTATATTGATCCATCCGTACCTATCTGTGTCGTGCAGAACAAAACCTCCGCCGGTGCTCTGAGGTTTGTTCCATGTCCTCAGCTCAGGCTGATGATATGACTCCATGGGAATGGGAGGCGGTTGTGGTTGCTGGGCCCAAGTCCTCCTCTGCGGAGTGACCGGAGGGACTGGAGACATGGGCGCAGCCGGTTCGTGTAGGAAGAACTGGGGTTGTTCTTGTATCCGTTGTTGGGCGTAGAGAGCTTGAGGTATGTGGGGTGCACTGGCGGATGATTGCAATGGCGACGCATATACTGAAGAATATGAATGATGATAATAATAATACATTAAACTCGACATTAAGTGAACACAGTTTTTCAAAATAGTCACATGAAATGTTAAACAGATAGGTTAGTATTTGGGAAAGGGAGAAATATTTGGCTATTTTGTTGGCAGAAACGAAAATCAGATTCTTAACCAACATGTCTTGTTCTCACAGCTCATAAGTTAATTCTAGACTTCTCACTTTCATTGCCAGGAAGTTTAATATTATTCAACGTTTATTGATGCTAAGAAACGTTCTATGTTCATAGAAAGAGAGAGAGAGAGAGATAATAACACTAGTTAAAATAATTATACAAGATAGTTCGCCATACCTAGTTCCGAGTACCTTATCCTGGTAATTTATTTTTATTATTAGTCTTTCAATGAAATCGCATTATTGTACATTTAAAATTGGCAATGTACTTAGTGAAGCTGGTGTAAAAAATTCAATTATTACCTTGTTGATTCTCACTTTCTGTCAACTAAAAATGTATTTGAAATACAAAACATGGAAACATTCAACTTCAAAATTGACTCAAAATTACACTTCATATCAGACTTCTAGAAAAGTCAAACATTAGATGTAGAATCATATCCATGACAAATTGAATAAAAATATACTTTCCTTATCTCATTTTCAATTTATCACTAATCATGATATTTATTTTACTGCTAGTTACACAAGTAATTGTTTCTTGAAATTGATAAGAATTATATCAGTACATCACCAACTTGAAATATGACATAATGTGGTTTTATTGAAAGACTAAAAAGAAAAGTGAATTACTGGATGAGGTACTTAGCTTGACTGCATTTTCTCTTTCATTTCTTCCTAGATTGTCCTTTCTGATTATGAGTTTGTTTATAAAATGTGTCGACAGATCTCTATTAAAATCAATGTTTACAGAATCATGAATTTTTACTCATCATTTTAGTGAAATAAAAATAAAACCGATTTAGCATTTCAAGTCACTAGGAATATAAACAAAAAGGGGTTTCAAGGCAGAGATTCGTTTTTCAATATGATCTAGAATATCAATGAATTGTTTGTTTCTATGAATGTTCAATTCAATTATGAAACTCTACACAATTATGGCAACCAACAATGTGAAAATTAAAAAACTCCTTACGTTAAATAACTAGGTACTTCTTTGTGCAAGAATCCTCACGAAGCCAATTCTTGTAAAATACTTCAGAGTGACCAGCATCAGAAATATGTTCAACTTAAACTTGATTAGTAGACTAGATAGTAGACAGATAATGAAATATTACGAAAAAGTTGAAGTGGTATAGCCAAATTGAACAATGATACAAATAAGGAGAGAAGCAGTCCAACTGCCCTAAATGGATGACAATTGTTAAGCATTTGCAAGGTTGGCGGAGACTCTCATTCATCTTGAACTAATAAGGTATGCGTTTCTGGTGAAACCATAGATGACGACTTCTCAAAAAACCAGTAGCACTGAGCTGCTATAAACAAACTAACTCTTTGATAAAGAGTTGCTTCATTTCATAAAACTCACAGAAAAGTAACCCCACCAGATAAATTTCATGAAATTCGTCGGCACTTATCAATTGTTCCATAATATCTATATCTTTACAAAAATTTTAGGACAAAATAAATATCATTATAATGAATCATGACCAATTTGAGGTTATTACCTTTTTGTATTCATTGCCGCGAGTGTCTATAGAAATATCAAACTATCTGAAGTGCTCGACTACTTTAGTGGAATGCACAGGTGGTGCATTCCACCGCCTTTATTTTGGCGCCCCAATAATCGCGAATTGGTTGAAATTTTGCAATGAATCAGCGTGAGCATAACAGTGTTTAAAAATTCAACATCCTACATCAAAATATCTAGGTATAGCAACATGATGTCAATCTTGCTTTTTTTAAATAAGATATGTACTATTGACTATTTCCAATAGCGAACACAATGTTGCTTCATTCCAGAATCCCAGCTGGAATATTTCTGTCACATATAACTTTTTTCAAACGCTCAAAATGAATACCAAAAAATTAACCTTTTCTATCCTCTTAAAACCAATGTGGCGCCAATCATGTTTAGTGTCATAATATCCTTACCTTGTTGAGGAGGTTGATACATTTGAGGCTGGTAAGACGGCTGAGAGGTGTATTGAGGTATCATAGGAGACTGAGACTGGATACTCTGGTATTGCTGTTGTTGGAGAGCCAGTATCTGTCTTTGCTGTTGGGCTATAAGGTTCTGCTGATGTTGCTGCTGGGCGTGGTTCTGTTGCGAAGCTAACCTCTGCATATCTGACTGGATATCGTGTAGACTAGTATTCATTCTGAAAAAAATTATGATCAATATGCAGTTTATTCCTGCAAGATCAGCAAAGGATCAAAAAATGTCATCATTAGTGCTTTTATTTAAAGTTACGCACAATTGACATGAACAAAAATGTAAATGATCATATATCACATTAAAGAACTGATCATTAGGAATACATGAAAAATGCTCGACCATTACATTACATGTAAAAAAGAAAGAAAATTTAGACTCACTGAGCAATGGATCTTTGGTACTGTTCCAAATCCATGTTGTCCATATCTGGTGTCTTTCTCGTCTCGACATATGGATGGCCATCATTTGGCCAAATCCCCTCGACATTATTGATGTCATCAATTTCCTGAAAGAGTTATAAAATAAACTAAAACTGAAGTGCAGCACAAAAAGGCAGATTTGAAGAACTTCGATCAATTCACAAATAAACAAATGAATTTGAATACAGAGTTGAACAGAGTTGAATATTATTTGTTATATTACAAAATAAATATTCACTAATATCAATTGATACTTTCGATGTAATTATATTAATGTAAAAGTAAGGTTGAATGAAGTTGCTACCTATCGCTATAAACCAAATTTTCAATAATTTTTTTGTACAACTTTATTACATTCAACTGGAACTGACATGAACCTCCTTAAAAGCATTCAAATGATATAATCAACAGATTTTTAGAAGTGACAAATAACAGATTTTGAAAATGACTCCTAGTGATTGATATCTGTTTTTTTTTTCATGCAGAATCTCAAAAAGTCTAATTCAATAATTTTTACTTATTCATGAATAAATTAGAGCCTGCAGAGCCTTAGGAGAAATCATGCAATCAATTCAACCTCCCCATAAAATACAAGATATATCATCCACATGATCCTCTTACCCATTTCTAGAAGCTCAATGATAAAGAAATCTGTACTATACAATGCCAAAAAAATGTTCAATCACTTGCCAATAGATGTTCGTTCCTCATCTAAATATACTAAACTTAGGAATGTCCTAAAGAAGCTACTTTTAGACTATGCATTTTATACATTGGGGGAATTTCACGAGGAGATATTTCAAGATCTGAATTCATTTTGTAACTGAGAATTGCTGTTTTTATCCATTTCATATAGTTAAGTTTGTACGTCTATTCTATTCTGTAATACTTGTATTTTGTTTTATATTACATCTACAATGACTTTGTCAATAAGACTTGTTTCTTCTGACACCAAAGCATATTGCTTGATTGATTGGTATTGAGTTTTCCTTCCATCTTTTTCATGATACTCATTTCAACAATCTTGCTTCCCTGTACTGGTTTGTACAAGTGAAATATGACGTGATGTAAATGTTCCTTCGTTGCTTTTCTGCAGCTAAGGTTTCCATTGTACAGTCCTATTTTGTTCAGGTGTCCTCTCAGTGCCCAGTGAGTACCCCTTTGATTGTTCTGAGCCAATTCCTGCATTGTTAAAGCAGTTTTTCAGTTCTCTTCTCGATCAGTCCCTTTATAAACGTTTTCCCATGCGTGTTCCTGGGTATGTTTTGCCAGTACTCTTTATCTTTTCTATAGACCCACTTCCCAATTTGCTTCCTTATTACAGATTTTAGTACCATTGCAGCTGATTCAGGACTTACATATGAAGTTCATGATACAGTAACGTTATCAAATATACACTAATCTGTATCTCGGAAACTTTTTCTCCAATTTATATTTCTGATTTGCCTGTATACAAAATTGATGGTTGATTGACTTTGAAGGATTGTTGAAAGTCTATTTTTCTGAAATGCAGTGTGAAATTTTCACATCTAAATACACAAGTATTTAGAATTCTTTCAAAGTCACTATTTTTGAACACAAGAAAGGGCGTATTCAAGATTTGATTTGTTTCTTTAGGCAATAAAGTAAATTATTATTATTATTAATATTAATATGATAATTAACAAAACTCACTGTGGAAAAAAATAAGGTAATTTGAGTTTGTTAGTTGTGGATTGAGAATTGTTATTTGTGGATAGAAACAATCATGATCAATCTTGGCTATAAAAAATCCATTTTGTACACCTGTAGAAAAACTTTATTGGAACTACATGGGATCTGTAGATCTGGCAGCAAAGGGTTTGTACTTTTGTTATTACACTGCTTTAGCTGACTACAGCCATATCCACTTGCATTGCTTTTTTGCAGAATAACCCTGCAGGTTCATAAAAAAAATATGTTCAGATGTCGCCTGTTTACGATAGAATGTTACAACTGCTTTGATATCAAATATCATGGTCACAAAAAATATTCAGTCTGAAAAGGTTCAAGTAAGATTACGCTTAATCAGTGCAAATATAAAATAAATAATTGATCAATGATATGATGTATCAGATTTTATTTGAAGTCAGGTACTAGATCTGCTGAAAAAATTTCAAAAGTAACCGAAATATAATACAAACACAAAATTCAAGACATAACTTTAAAATATTTGAAACACACCCAACACTAAGCTACTTGGCAATGCTCTACTGATATAGAAAAGCAAAAATCATTCTCAAAAACTCGAAAAACAACCTGGAAAAACAAAATCAGAAATCGAAAGGAAATACCTTTAAGGTTACTGGCCTCTGGAATTTTGGTGTGGGAGCAGATTCGGTTGAGGGGCTTTGTGTTTCAGAGCCCTCAGCAGAGTTAGGATTAGACTCTGTGTCGGTTGGCGTTTTAAGTAAATTACCTCTTCCCTGAAAGTTAGTTAAGTAAATAAAACTATCACCGTCACCAGAGCATTCCGAGAAATAGTTCCTAAAGGTAGATAGATGTTCATTTAGAATTGTGCTTTTTGGATGTGGCGTGACATACATATTAGTGTGCTGTTTCGAATTCATTTTCATAATTTACAATAAAATTTTCATAATTCAATCTGAAGAAATTTATACAGTTACTAGTAGTAATGATTGATTTCTCAACAACTGTCTTAGACCTGAACTTTAATGAAAAATTAAATAAAATTGAGATTTACAAAATTAAATATGTAATGAAATTTCTATAACAATTATCGTCGCTAATGGAATATTACTTCTATTTTTGCTTATAATATTTTCACAAGAAAAAACACAGAGAAACTATTTCCATCTCACTATAAGTCAAGGCTCTTCAACGTTACTCATATCCATATCATAATCTATCCTACTCTGAAATAATGAACTGATTTACTAATAGATACTTACATTATTTGAAAAGTGGTAAAAACATCTGGAAAATTGAAATTTCTAATCTAGAAAACCGCTAGAATTACCTCATTTGAAGAAGAAGAATAATGATTTATACTAATTCAATTTCCCAGTGAAATCGACAACTAAATATTTGCTATTAAATCCATAAGAATTAACTAGTTTTATGTCCTTTCGAAAGTTGTAATCAAAGAGGAATATTTGGAAACATGCAAATGAAAAAATCCAAAAACAAAACCATGAGCACAATAATTAAGAACCATTAAATAGATTATCCATAATGCATACAAAGATTCCCAGCCAGTTTTCAGAATGACCATGTTCCATTGGGGAACTTTTCAATATTTCATACTGAACATTAAATAGATTACTTGCATATTCCACGTTTTTAGCGCAGATACAAATAAAATATTTCCACTTATCACTTCATAGACATGTTAAGTTGTATCATCCAAAAAATGTGTATACTGTAATATACTCTCTTGTAATCCATTTTAATTTTTCGTTACTTTTATAAACGTTATCATACAGTTTCTACATACAAACCAAAATTTTCCTAATGAATCGTTCTGCATAAACAGCAAAACTACACAATTTCGTTCAAATTCCTATAACTCAGAAATGGCCTTTTCAAACGAGCATCATAACTACACTATAAAACATGACACTCTACAAAAATTAACTAGTGCCATTTGAACTGAAGTCTTTAATGATTTGAACACTTACAATCTTATAAAAGTTGATTGTTAGTTTCAGAAAAAACTTTACATGAATAAAACTTCGATTCGACTTGACAACATGTCAAAATTTCATTTCTGAGTCTAGCAAAATTTCTTTAAAGCAATAAGCCTATGATGCTTAAATTCAGTTGAATACTTTTAATTCTATTTTAGAAATGTATTACTTATCATGCACTGTTTGGAACCTTTGGTGTAGAAATTAATATAACTGGAGTTTTATCCCAACACCAAACCATTATTTTTAAGACCTCGACACTTGTTTCGATCACCAAGTGATCATCTTCAACTGACTGATTGTTTAACAAATGAATAATTCTATCCGATTCTGACAAGAAATATATTGTTCTCTCAATTGTTTATTACTAAAAAAATAAATAACCTAGAATTTTCGAAAGAAAAAAGTAGTTCCCTGTCATCATTACAACTAGCTGAGAGTCTTGATTTGCCAAACCATTAAAAACAGGCATGATGAAAAGTAAAAACCGTTCTCATTATCGAAACTAGCAACACCCTTACCAATTCAGTCAGCTGTAAGAAACATCCATTATTACACATGACAATAAGAAAAATAAAAATAGGAGAGAAACAAAAAAAAAACACGATGAGAAACAAAAAAAGACAATGAAAGCATCAATGCATGATAACACCAAATGGTACATTGACTAGGTACATAAACACGTAATAATATTGAATAAAAAAATACCTTAACGACAGCTTGTAGAAAAGCAGCTTTTCCAACTTTCTGCCTCTGCTTGTTCATCGCCATTTCCATTCGCCGCTTTTCGCTTTCTATGTGCCTTCGTTTCTCTTCAAGCTTCATCCGAATATCTGTTAGCTGTACATTCATAACATTACTAGGAGAAATAGTTTCATCAGCATTATTTTCTCCACTTTGTTGATTCTGTGTACTTTGTTGTTGCCAAGTGGTTGTATTTGGCAGTGTTGCAAATGTTGTTTTCTTTTCGTTGCTGTTGGCGTTGCCTATGTATTAACCAGATTGTTAAAGTTTAGTGATTTCAAATCTAATTTTGGTCAGAATCATATTGAATAGTAGTATATAAGACAATTTTTTAAAGTAAGTCTTCAAAAACTCTAACTGCTCTAAAATTCAAAAATCAAGTTTCTTTATGGATATTGAAAAAAGCATCAATTATGTGACTGTTTCTGGAAGAAACGGTAGGCATAACATCTGTAAGATGTATTAAAAATTTATCATTTCAGCAATCTCTTGTGAAAATTGAATCTGAAACAGCTTTCATAAAACGTAATTTAGTTATTTCAAAAACGACTAACCTAATTTATTATAAAAACTAGATTTTGAAGGATACTCCTCCTTTTCATTCATATAAACGAGTTGGATGGCCTTGCTTTCCCCCTGAACTTTCTGCTTTCCCAAATCGGCGAAACTCAACTTCTTAGTCACTTCACCGTCTACCAGGTCTTTCATTATGATGTTCTCTCTGTCCGCACCGAGATTAGCACCGATTTTTCTGAAGGCGATGTCATCGCTGCTGAGCTGCCGTTTGAGCTTAAATTTTTCAGTACCATTGTCTTGCTTTTCTTCATAGCCATTATCGTAACCCAACTGGAAAGAACCTCTGGCGTCTTGATAGGTCGATCTCGTAGGGGCATTTTCTATGGGTGTAGGAAAAGAGGGAGCGGAAATTTTTCGACCAATATGAACAGCGACCTGAAAGAAAGAACAGTGGCAATGTTATTATTTGAGATCGATGTCTCAACAGAAGTTAAAGAAAATATGGCTAAAAATATACTGGAAATATACAAATCAAAAGAAAAGGATGAGAAAAAATCAAAGATGTATTCTGATTTAAAAAGATTTTCTTCCTTTACAAACATAAATTATTGTTAGTCTTTTACAATTATTACTTCGTACTGGAAGTTGAGAGAAATAATCTCAGCTGAATGCATCGATATAAAAAATATGAATTCTCGAATTGATTAAGTGGATTGATGGATTGCTGTCATAATTTCATGAATTTATGTGAATTGGTGAAGTATGGCAATTCATTTTTCATTTCGGCTTCTTGTGAATACAATGAACAAATTTGATCATTGTATTGGTGAGTTTTATTTCATTAACACATTCATTTGAGTTGTCTCCATAGTGTTCGGGTCTAGTCACTGTCATCAGGCCATAGGTGCCAAATGGCCAAATGTTACACCCATGCTCAATCCCTGAAGAGATGGGATTTATTTATCTATTTATTCAACGGGTAGGCCCAATTACAATTTGT
>WOGO01002870.1:0-15127 GCA_015342085.1 Leptinotarsa defecta | reverse complement strand
TTTGGCTGGTTCCGCAATTGTCGACTTCATCAGGCCGTACGTGCCACTGGGTCCTAAAATTCTTAGTCCAGCCGCTTCCTTGGCTGAAGAGTCGGCAATGCGATTACCTTTACTCCTGTCGTGCCCTTTAACCCACCTGAGGATAATGTTATCATCTACTGAGGCTTTGGCTAAATCTTTGTGACACTCTAGTACTAGCCCTGAGGTAACACGTTGTCTTTTCAAGGCTAATAGTGCTTGTCTGCTATCAGCGCAGATTGTTATGTTTTGCCAGAAATTCCTTTCCTGGTTATTTCTTTCGTGGCGATTTAGATACCAGCCAGTTCTGTTCGGACCACGCTGGTATTTTTTCCCATTTCCCACTCAATCCTTAGGCTTAGTGATCTGTAGTGATCTCCACATCCTGAGCCTTCTTTGGTTTTTGAACCGTCTGTATATATATGCGTATTACATTTGTAGCATCTGACTCTGTGTTCTGCTTAATATGTATTTTGTAGGGTTTATTAAACACAAACCTGGGTTATGTTGCATTTCTGGCTACCTGTAGCAGAGGTTGCGTAATAAGCGCTTCTCGCCATAGGCCCAGCCTCAATTGACCCACTCCTACTTCGAGGTTTACACCAGGCGTGCGCAATCGTACCATAGCCATTAACGCAACGGATTTAGATCGAGCATTTAGTTAACCAGTGAATTTGAAATTATCTATCACATTGCGAATAGTCCTCTCGGCAGAACGATTATGGCGACCGTAAAATCGGCGAAGTGTGCGGTACGTTGCTCGAACACCTATTTTGACAAAACACTTATTATTTGCACGTGTTGTTGAATGCTATATCCGTTCATGGTGATATGGCAAAACAGACAGAATAAATGACAAATTTGACAGATGAAGCTAAAACAAGATGGCCGTTTCCAAAGTTCGGAAGGCCCTGCTGGAAGACTCTACACTTTTTTAAGCTGAGCATTATCAATATGATATGAAATAGTGGAATTCTAAATAGAAATAGTGAGTACTCATCGTAAAGTGTAAAAAAAAGTATTTGTATACTTGAGACAGGCATATTCAACATAAATAATACGGATAAAACAAATATTTACTACAGTGCGTAGGCCCAATGAAATCTTACAGGTAGAGGCAGAAGCCATTATATCTCTGAAGCCATATCTCGAAGTACAATTTACGTTCATGTTGTATCTAATCAAACCGCTGTGGGTGTCACTCCGCTAATAACAGATACGGACAATAAATAGCAGCCAATTAAATGATTTTTTTCTTTTTACGTCAGACGTTGCAGTTATTGATATTTTAAATTTAGCTTGCGCGGCGTTTATAGCTGGCCGACTTGCATCGAACCAGCTTTGTAGCTCTATAAATAATATCATTTTTCATTCTGGGAAGTAACATGTGATGTTCGTTGTTATTAATCAATGTTCGACTGGTGGATTTGCCTGGCGGCATCATGTTATTGTTGTGGATTTGAATAAAGCTGTAATGAGGTAGTATGAAGAGATTGGCGAACAATAGGGACAGTGATGACTCTGCAGGCATTTAAACCTACTCCCTCTGATATAATATAGTAAAGATATGTTCCAAAAGTAATTAAATATGTGGTTTGATGTTTTTAAAATCACCGCTATTGTGATTCCATTGAAAAACCGGTTTGATATGAAACACGGTTTCCTGAAAACTGGAATTTTACATGAAACTGAGAAATTCCGCAAAATTGGAGACATGCCAGTAAAGGAGACGTTTGATAAAATGGTAATTCTCAATTAAAATCATTCCAATACGAATGTTTCATTGATTTTGACTATTTTATCATTTCTGTAGCTTCTTATTCAGAAACATTATTCGAAAATCGGACTTGGTAATGAAAATTACCAAAAAATTATAATTTCGAATTTTGCCGTATATAGGGTCGTAATCGATTTTTGAGCAACTTTGTCAAATTACTTATTTTTTGCCGCGAACGCGAACAATTTGCCCTTGTTGCAGTAATGCAGTAGGCTGGATTAGAATCTGTCACACGGGCTGAGTATTGGAAAAAAGCGGCCTATGAAAGTATATGCCTGTTTAGTTCAGGTAAACGATATAGTGTAACCTACCTTCCATCAGCTCCACTGAAATTACTTTTATAATCCTTTTATGCCAGTGTTCTTCGAAAGTATTGGATACTTCTTCTTTAATTATCTCTATTACCTTCTCATCAAATTTTGTTTGCAGGTATGTTCTCGAACCATCAGCCCACCCTTTCGTAACTGTGTCTTGAGTGTCATACCTAGTTTCGTCCACCAAATAGAACATTTGGCATTGTTTTTGTATATATATATATATATAAATATATATTTTTCGAAAAGGGGTTTCTTGGGGTTTGGATTCTTGTTGTTTGTGTATATAAAGACGTTTCGTCTACGGTCGAGGACTTCAATTTAATTTCTTATATTCGAGCTATATAATAACCTTATGATACGTACCTAGGCTGCATTGTTGAATTGAAATAATTTTTGACATTTTTCCTCATAGTTTCTATGGATGTCCTTTGTTTTTTTTTCATAGTGAAACTTTTTTTTATGTTGTGATCTTGTTCTTTTTATTTCGATTGTTAATGGCGGTGGCGGTGTTGAAGTGGAGACGTGAACCTGTATTTGTGAGGGAGGATGATTGCGCAGTGTCATGAGTTTGTTTCCTGTATCTGACTTATTTGTTGTTCTATTAGAAATGGTTTGTGTGTTGGCTATAATGGGGAAGTTGAGGGTAGATTTTGGTTTTGTTTGTGTTGGTGGAATGATTTATACTAATGTATAGTATATTTGATTTGGGTCTTTTATGTCTGTTCTGTTGTTCATAGAGTTCTTATTTTGTTTTATTATGAATCATTTCTTTTATTATTCTTTTGTTTGTATTGGATTCGAAAGCTAATATTTTAGTGTTTTTAAAGTTCGGTACTCGAACTTTTCATATATTTATACTCATTTAGACTATTTTGCAATAATTGTGAGGTCATGCCTATGTATTCTTTCTCACAGTTATTGCATGGGATACTATAGATGAGATTAGGATTTTTCATTTTTGGGGTTTTACTTTTAATAGGATGTAGAGATGTTTAAGTAAGTTAATGGCTTTGAATGCTACTTGATAGTTGTGTTTGGAGAGAATATTTCTTATATTTTCTGATATGAAAGTTGACTGTTTTGATATAGATACTGAAGTTGATAATCAGACATAGCACACAAGATCTATCAACTAAAACCACAAATGTGCAGCTGGTTCCTGCTGCTGGCTCCGTGCATTTTGTCTTTCCATCTTTTGTCGGCCGAAAATACGAAAATGATAAGTAATACTAAAAAATGAAAGAATCAACATACAAATCCAAGCAGATAGATATTTTGAACGCCTACGTGATAAAACAGTTATAAAAAATTAATTTTGTAATAAAAATTTATGATACAAAATAAAAATCAATGAAGGAATACAATGTTTCCAAACTAAATAGTTGTAGGAAAAACCCTACAGTACTTGTCCAAGGACGCCAAATTTTAAGCAGAAAACAAAAATTTTAAGTTATTATAAGTGCACCCACATCGAATTTCAACACTCAAACCGCGATCAGTTCCTGAACTGAACACGACAGCGATAACCATCCCCGCATTCCCCGATTTCTATTCGTCACCGTAACATGACTTCAAATTCAATTTCATGACTCTTCTGGCAATCATAAAACTCGGTTAGTAAACATTATTCAATACGAACCTCCAATTCTGCACGTCGACTATTTCGCAGCCGGTTCATTTCTATATATTGGTTTTATTGGCTTTTGAGAGTGACACCAACCTAAGTGTGCACAAAATCGTTTATTTCGACTATACCAAAAATTCAATATCTGCTTTTGAAAATGACTTAAATACAGGGTAGGATCTAATATCCAACCATGAGAGACACCCACGTAGTATGCAAGCTATGACAGCTTCTGTTTCAACAAATTGTTCTCTTACAACTATATGAATAATTCGTTCGCCTAATATGAACTGTTTACTCGTATATAGTGAGTTCAAGTTTGAACATTCCTATCCATTAATCACTCAGAAATACTAAAACCAATTTCATGTCAAACGAATTACGAAGCGACAAAGGGAAGTGAGGACCAAACATTTCAAGTAGCATTCAAATTGCTCTAAACCATAACAGATGAACCTGCCTAGCACCTCCGTACATGATCCACCCCTGACATTATGGAGATATATTGGTGGAGCATCAAAGGTGGTTCTATTAATCATGATTACCAAATCAATGAAGCATTAATAGGTAATAGGACGGCTCCATTGAAATCAATCGAAGGAGGATTTACCCACCGACGTAAAATAGAGCGGAGAGCTTTTCTGATTAATGCTGTCGTTGATATAATGGTATCGATTTCTTTTCAAAAATAATGACCAAATATCTCACGCACGGCTGTCTCGTCCTGGATTATAAATCGATCTCGCGTGTACACGAGTAACACATTAGATCGGGCTAAGGCGAAATACACGTCTAATATGTATTAATGCAGCCATAATCAGCAGGTTACCACTTTTATGAGAAGCATAATTAAAGCGAAAGATAAGCCGATTGTTCCATATATCAAAACACAGTTTTTCAGGCGGCTATAAAACAATTTCAGCTGTAACGTGTTATTCAGGGAACAACAATGATTTTCTGGACATGCTACACGCTCCCACTTAGTATTGATTCAGATTCGAGTGACATGCGACATAGAAGTTGAAAACGATTTTTCAGATTTGACAGATAGTTCATGAATTTTTTAACAGTAACAACTAGTATTTTCTATTTGAATTCACCCTGTATCGAATAAAATAACTTATCAAATACGATTATTTTAGTGGAAAGGAATACATCGTCAATCAGAAATAGTGTACAAATAAATAAAAATTCCCCAAAAATCCAATTCATATTGTTTCTATTGCAAAATTGTTAGTACAAAATTTTAATTTTCTAGTGATTAGTATAGACTCTCTTGTTTCAGCGGTGAAAATAAATTGAATGAATGGACTTGACTATTTTTACACTGAAACAGTTCCAATACTAAATTAAAATAAATACAATTATTAATCAAATTATATTTTTCAGTTTGAATTAGAGCCCAAAAACAAAGCATACGTGATCCAACACCAGACAGCACTATTTCGACCCTCCATAGGTCTCATCAGTGGTGCTGGACTGAACCAAAAATACATTACTGGAGTCAACTGTTCCTAAAGGACAAGCCTAAGTAAGTAAAGGCGAATACATTTTCCTTTACGAACACCTCATCTAAGGGATCAACAGAAGACAAACCACAAACATAAACAAAGCTCAACAACGAAGCTTTACGAAGATCTCATCTATGGGATCAACGGAAGACTCAATCCCGAACATAAACGAAGCTCTCCAAGGAGATTCTTTGCAAAGCCAAGGTAGGTTCAACTTCGAACATCAAACGAGATTTATACTGAATCTTACCATGCAGCTTTCACTGCATGGCAATTTGTTAAAACCAGGTCCAAGAAAGCATTCAAGATCCAGCTGCAGGCCAACTCTAGAAGGTAACTTGAGCTAGGTAACATTTCATTCATAGTTGAAATACTTTAAAATAAAGTAAACCAATTTTGTCAAAGTAAATTGTTTAACCTTATAATCATACCACATTCACAATTCTTCGAAAACATGTTAGCCTTTTACTTTGAAAAAGTGGGATTCTGTGAAAATTATAGAGTTTAGAACATCATTCATCATGTTATGAAGAGCCTTGAACTAGATATAAACAATATAACTCACATTTGACCGCTTGAAAAAATATTGAACACTCGATAAGGGCGGCTAGCACTCGACTAGAAATGACAATTAGGTGGAGTTGACACCAGAGCCATCGTTGAGCTTCCACAGCACCAGAAGAATAACAGTTGACACATAGCTTCCTAATGTTTTCAGTCCCAATGGCACATACACCGATAAAAAACTCGATTTCTTTGAAATCAACACTTGACTTCTTCAGGTCGAAACATTTTTTGCGAGTTGTACATGAAAAATTTCACTTTCTATAGTGTCACTTTTTTCTTGACTTTTTTGCCCTCTCAAAAAACGACTGACTCTCTTCTCTTGTCCTGGCTGTCATATATATAGTAAGTACGGTGTGTATAACACCGGTGGTATGCGTTTTTGAACTTGATGTTTCGTATTCCTCTATTAAACGCAAATAGAGATAGTTTATGATCAATGGCGAACATTACACTGGCCAAGAAGGCCAAGATTGCATGCCATGCAATTTTTTCGGAAATTCTGGGAATAAAGCGTGTGACAGCGAAGTTGGTTCCAAAAGTGCTGAATTCTGACCAAAAAAAAACGTCCCATGAGCAACTCTCAACGGCGATCCAGATTTGCTTAAAAGTCATCACTGGTGATGAATCATGGGTTTATGGTTATGACATCGAAACAAAAGTCCAATCGTCCCAATGGAGAGCCAAGACCAAGAAAGCACGCCAAATTCGATGAAATGTCAAGGTTTTGATCCCTGTTTCCTTCGATTACCGTGGCTTAGTGCAGCAGAAGATTCTGTCACATGCTCGTACATGGTCGTACAATATCGTTTGATACTGTGGAAGAACAATTCGTGGATTTTGCATCTGCTCACTGGTTATTTTTGGCCAAGAACAACTCCGTAATCATGCCTCAGCCACCGTATTCACCAGATTTAGCTTCCTGCAACGGTGTTTTGCAACGATTGAGGAGATAAAAACATAATCGCTGGGAGAGCTCAAAAACATACCAAAAAGTGCATATCAGAAATGCTTCGAGCTGGCACGTGTCGAGGTATTAAAAAATAACGACTTGGTGTTGGGAAAAAACCCCAGTAATATTCATTACTACACCAAAAGTTCCGAACACTGCATCACAAATACCTCTTAATGTCGTAATAATATGTATAATAATCTATGCATAATTCACACATCTTTATGAAGAGTTGTTATTGTATTTTCTTAGAGAGTTTCCCACATTTTTTGTTTATTGATGGGGAAGTAGAATGCTAAAAACCAAGAAATATCCCCTTTCAGTATGGGAGAAAGAATATATTAGTATTACATTTCTCCTTCTAATCCTCCAATTATCAATATAGAAGGCCACGCCCTCAATACATGAGTGTTCGTGAAGGAGTAACATTTTTGACACTCGTGGATTCGTTAGACTTTGATGATTAAAATAAGAAGTTATTTGAGTACAACTTATTGGAGAAATAGCAAATCAAAATTAGAGTTTTCATGCGTGAAACGGAACGATCGACATTTGAACATATTCGAGATTCGAAATCCAAACTGTAGGGTTATTGATCACGAATCTGGGGTCAAATAGTAGGTCATGGGTCTCCCGAACGGACCAAGTGTCTCCCGAAGTGGATCAATTTTTCAATATTCCTGAGAAACGATTCAAACTTGTAGCTGGGAGTTTTCAAAAGCTCTGTAGCATAAAACAGATTCATTTTTGAGCTTTGTTCTCATTGGATTTTTTGTTGCACTTTCGAGTTTCAGAAAATTGGACTGGTATCCTAAAACTCGTGTATTATGGTCTTTTTCTTCACTTCCCTTTTTTCACAGACGAGATTCCAAGCGCTCTTCCTTCCACACACGACAAAAACCATTCATACTTCAAATCCAAGAAATATTCAAAGTAGTAAATGAAGTGAGGAATGTCAGCATTTCATCAACCATACCCGAGCTGACGTTTACATTCTAGAAAGATTTAGGACGTGACTTTGAGTGCAGTCATTATTTTTATGCCGAGTATAAATGACGAATATAAATGTTTCATCGGGATATTGAATTACAGAGCAGGTTTAAAAATATTTTAATATGTACCCACAACTATTTGTATCTTTCCTTTCTATGTCAAATATCTGTTGGCACTTTATGGACACTAAAATAACTATCAATTATTTTGTCGGTTCGAACGAAAATGGCAGCACAGAGCTTGTTCTGCATAATGAAATTTGATATTAGCAGATGTTGTTTGTTGCATTCAAACAAATAGTGTCCCAGTTAGCCCGAAAAGAAGGCAATAAAAGTTGAATGATTGTCAATTCATTGTTTTCAGTTGAGATAAAACATAACGGCTTTATTTTTAACTCATAACTGCCTATTTGATATAGTAAGTCATCTTCGATTTGATTTTTGCCGTACACAAGACGGACGATGTCCAGTCCTCTGGTTATTTTCTGCTTCATTTCAATAGTTTCGTTTATTCGCCGAAGATTTTCAATAACAAGTTAGTCAGTATATAACAATTCAAAAATTAGTTCCAAGAAACAAAAGCACTCTGATACCAGATACCTACTTTATTTGTTTTGAATTTTTGATGACATATTGTGAAGACATTGCACTGGATAGATTAATACCAGGAGCGATAACATCCGACACCTCTATTACGTCATAAAAGAAAAAACTGGAATATCTGACGTGGAATAAATCCGAAACAAGTACTTTTCAACAAATATCCAAATATACGTCAAGTTTGTTTATGAGAGAGTTTCGACCTGGAATTCCTAGCAAAATCTTCAACAGTCTAAGCCTGAAACTAATTAATACAGTGTATTGTATGATTTTCATTATAAAAGGGTTTTACAAAAACCGCGACAGGTGTTTCGCTATACAATAGTTTCCTCAAGCGTAAACTAAAAGTTACTTTTAAATTACAACTATTTTATACTCTAACGTATTACCTACTGTCTCATGCATGAATCTACCTGAAGAGGTTAGGTATAAATTCATTATCTATATTAATACATTTTTTTAAAGTGTCATAAATGTCCTAGTTTTTCCTGGAATTGAACATATTCAATAATGGCGAATTATTCAGGTTGAGTTTCAAATTTTCATTCTGGAAATTGACGGGTTTGAATTCATAGTTGAACTCATGTCCCTCTGTGATTGAATGAGTGGCATTTGTGGAATTTATTTTTCCATTCTGAAAACAAAAGTTTCAATTTATTAAATGAACTATTAAACGATAACACTTCCAAAATACAAATCATAAATTATAAAACAACAACAAAAATTAATTGGCGCTCCGAGGCGACATAATTGATTCCAGTGGCGCATTTGCTTTTTCAGCTGCAGTAAAACCCGGAAAAACCTGCAGCACCACATCATCTGAGGATCTTGTTCTCCCAATGTCCTATCTTTCATAAAACAAAATATAGGGTGTCTCCAAAGGCTCCAATAAATTCAAGACATCGCCAGAACACTTAGTGACACGTCTATCGTCAAACTTAAACCAGTCCGTTTCGTCTTTGGCCAAGGAGTAATAACCAGAACCACAGTGAACAATGACTGCATGAAGATTATAATGTGGTCTGCTAGATTGAAGTGTTCATCTATTTCTAACCTTCGTAAGAGTTTGGTGCTTCCGTCAGAGGTTGAGTCATGTTTGAAGATCATCAGTGTCATACCTAGATTGACTGGTGCCTCAGCTATACTTGTTTTTTTATAACAGTCAGTTAGATTGGCGCATGTTTGCCAATACAGTCGACCATCACCTGTTAAAGGTTCCATTTTCAGATGATTCAACAATAAGCTTTGCACGGACTGGTTATTAGTCATATTAGAAAACGCTAGTTGAAGTTCCAGAAATTCACATACGTTTTTGCTAACTGTTGAACATTTTCTACAAAGTAGATAAGTGAGGATTTTTCCAGCAAAAGATTAACAAACACAAGATGAGATAAACTGTACGGAATCATTCAACCCTGAGCGATCAGGAGTATTGATTGTGCTAGTGTTTTGCTCACGAAGAGTATTCAACAAAAACCCCAAGAATTCTGAACAATCCTCTTGTTGTCTCAACGAGTATCTGGTGGACTTCAAAGACTCCAGGAAATCGGTTGGAAAACAATTTTTGTGTTCCTTTATGCGAGTGAAATGTGAATTTTGTTTTAAAAATTATTGACGTGGAAGTCGGGTTGCTGAGGTATTTGTATCGTTATTCTGACATACATCTTCATAGGAAAATTGCAATTTAAATTCAGGTCAACTTTGTTCACAAGGAACTACAATATACTGATGGAAGAAATATGACTTGAAACAGGGTGCAGAAAACTCTACGAAAAAAAAAGTTGTTTCAAAAGTTCTGTTTTCATGAGTCTACATTGAAGTGTCTTCTTCTTCTTTACTTCATATGCTGCCACCCTAAGTTTTTAAGAATTATTCGATTTCTTTTATTTCTGGCCACGTAGCCAGCATTTTATAAAGTCTATTTTCTTAATAGACCCAGTATGCTCACTGTTGTTGTTTTACCATAGGCGTGCGCTCATGTAAAAATGAAATTTAAGGATATTATAGAAGATTTTGTGGTAAGTTATTTAGAACCAACTATAAAAACTAAAAACCATAATAACAACAGCGAATAAACTAAACAAAATATCAATTTCCGACCGTTTATTATAACTAATCCGATGCCCATGGTACCGTCGAATCCTTCGATACTACAGCACTGAACGCGTTGGATAAAAATCTCATCCTAAGAGCGTTTGAATCCCCAGCAACTCGGACGGATCACGTGGCAAGGGAGCCTACTGGTTGTATTATTCTACTGTGCTCTAGTTTTCAATTTCATACATGAAATTGGACCATTTTTTTACAGAAATACTAATACATAGGGCGATGCCAAATGACCTTGCAAAAAAACTGTGTGCGACAGGCGCAATAAGCAAGCTTATTTCTTTTTGATTTTGGCGAACAGCTCTACTAGCCAAGGAAGTTAATTAAAATAATCGTTATTCTCCGTCCTCTAATGATTAAATTTATCTATGGTGTCGACTATTTCTGGTTAATGTAACACCAAACACATAATAAATGGACCATAACCGCACGGCAATATAACTTCCTCGAGTTTGCCAAGTGTAAAAACAGCAATTAAATAGTTCAACGACTCCGGTAAAATGTCGGCAAGGTAATGTTTTCGTTTCGTGAAACAAAACAGCTCTCTCTTGAACCGAAGTTTATTAGTTAATATCGAGGAAATACACTGTGTAAATAAGGGATCGAGCCGAAGAATAATATTTGCCAGTACTGTTTGCTTTTTTAATACATGCGAGTGTTACGATACGGTGCGGTTGGTAGGTACACATGAATAAAGGAAATTTGAATATGGTCTCCATTATGCCGAGGTTTACGGCAAGCCTTTGTTGGACTTGGAGATTTTTTTGGTCATGTAAGTACTGGTATAGGCCAAATTGCACCATAGAAACATCGAACAGAGCGGATATTGAAATATGTTTATAGTATATAAGGTGTTTCTTTTTTAACAAAGTGCTGATATTCAGAGAGAAAAGTACTGGATTTGCTTTTTTAACGACTTTCTGGAAATGTTCATCTTATAATTGTAATAATATTGATAGTAGCTTAATTGTCCAACAATAATCCGTTTATTAGGGCAGTACAAAATTAAAATTATATTCACAATGCCAACATTTGAACAAAGAGATCATGAACGCCATTCAATCACATGGCTATACGTTGTTTAGTAAACTTGTTGACTGTAACGTACAACACTACAGCTAGACGACGCTTAGCCAACTGGTTAAATTTCAAATTAACAAGGGTGATTTGTAAAGGTACAAAAATTTCATCTATTCTGGTTAGGGCGCGGTTAAAATCTTCAAGATATTTGTTTATTGTTATTTTGTACTAATGGCGTTCCCCACTTAGAATTGTCCACCTTCTCAATAACACCGTCTTTTCCTAATTTTTTCAATCCTGTCTTTACCTTTCCCCGAAAAACAAATGGAACCGGATGGAAATGGTTTAACATTTTTTTCTAGCTGTAGGCGAATACGTTCCTTGTTATATGTACCTATCTGTTGGAAACAAAACGCGCCTAGCGCCGCGGTGGTGAGCGCTGAACTAATTCAATTAGATGGCAGATGTAGTGTTGAACGTTTTGAGCATCTCAAATATTCAATTGAAAAGCTAGCCGTGTGATTGAATGGCGTAGTTTAGTCAAAGAGCTAGCTGTTTGATTGAACGGCTATTTTAACCATTTTGCTGCGACAGATATATCACAATGGGAACAAATACTATTGAAATTCATACACATGATATATATATTGGAGAATTAAGCATTAGGTATATCAGTTTTTGCCCTGAGATTTTTGAAAATGGACTGAGATCATGAAACAGGCCGTGGTACATTCAAATCAATTTGTTCCAGAATTTTGGGACATTCTACTCTTTCGTTCACTAATTTCAATAAAATATGAACGATGCACAATTTCTGCGATGTTCTTAACTGAAAAGTTCCAAACGTTCATATATTTTATCATTAGTAACACCTACTTCAGGCTTAGAATCACCTATTCCGAAAATAAAAATTTAGAAAGCTTTCTTTGAACTTTTTCAATGCATAGATTATGAATCTCATAACATGGACTCCGAATGATACTTGCATATTCGATCTTCGAACGTACGTAGGTGTAATACAACAGCTCCATAGTTATGCAATTACAAAAGTTTTTCTACTATAGTTTATAACTTTACATTCCTCTGCATCGAGGTTCAATCCATTGCTGCTGCACGAAGCATCAAAAAGTTCTAATTGAGATTGAAGATTTACTGATTCACCTACGTCCTTGATTACAGAAAATAATTTTAGATCATCTGCAAAATATAATCGCTCACAAGCTAAACTTTCAGTAAGTCATTGATAAATTATACAAACAAAGGAGGACGTGGGTTGGAGCCCTGAGACACACCAAAAGAAGCTAGTTATGTTCTGGATTTATAACCGCTATTCTCTGGTTTGTCACATTAAGTTTCGCGACAAACCATTTTAAACCACTAGTTACAATATTTTTTTACTAACCCAAAACTTCAGGTTTTCAACTTCAAAACCGACGATATTCAATGCAATCTTGAATCTATTTTCCTCCTTGGGGGTGGAAATTCCTGATTCCGTTTCTTGATGCTTAATTACGCTATACAAAGAACCTACCTGCATATTTCAAGATTCTAGATTCAGTAGCTTCGGCTGTACGCTAACAGAAGAGTGTCAGTCAATCAATAGGTACCCACTTATACAATACCAGCTATTTCCCGCTGTTTCACCCGCGTTACCGTGGGAACCTGCCCTATATGTTATTCCAACTCTTCAAATTTATATTCGTTGAGCAGTTTAGGCGTGAAAAAGTAATAAACGTAAATACATCCATCCTCACAAACTATACGCATTTATAATATTAGTAGGAGTAGGATTAGAAGGATTACTAATGTATTTCATTCTAATCCTTTCTGTTTTTTTTGCGGGTGCTATTCAATACTGTTTAAGTGGGTACCTATCGATTGACTGACACTTTCATATTAATGTACAGCCGAAACTACTGAACTCCGAATCTTGAAATATGCAGGTAGGTTCTTTGTATAGCGTAAATAAGCATCAAGACAGGGAATCAGGAATATCCATCTGCAAGGGGGATATATAGGTTTGATGACTGTATTGAATTTCGTCAGTTTTGAAGTTGTAAACCTGAAGTTTTGGGTAAATAAAAAATATTTTAACTTTTACGCAACTTAATGTGACAAACTAAATTCTACGCGGGCGAGGCCGCGGTCAAACACTATTATTTTATATATTTCAGTTATTTTCTCAATATCTTCAAGAATTATACATATGTTTGTGTTTTTATATGTTTAACTCGTGTGATATTGATGATTAAAATAATGTTCGACTGACTCATTCCATATCACTTCGTGATCAATGAGGATTTAGTAAATATGTTATTAGTATTATATATAATAGGTTAGTAATATCCATTTTTTTGGTTTTTCGTCCAAAATCAAATGGAGAGCGAAAATTTGTCGTAAATTCATTATTTCAACCTGCCAATATAGTTATCGTTCAAGAAGGTTCAAAGCCTGATTACCATGATTTTTATATTTTTTAAGCGATGATTTACATCAAGAGATCATTCCATAGGTACAACTGCGTTTGCATCGAACATAGCGAAGAGTTTTTAGATGCTCAACTCTGACTTACTGAAACAAACACCAGAAACATTCATCTTTTTCACGTCTATCTAGTAGAATATCCCGAAATATTATTTTTAGCTGAAGTATTTATATTCCGCACTAAAGACCTAATCTATCATTCAACCCATCAGAAAAATATTCGACCGAGATAGGCCGCTCTAAAACCTGACAGATTAATTGCTGAACTGAAAATTTCACAAATAAACAGGTAGTTCACAGTCTGGTTGAATGAACTCGAACGAAAAAATGGGTACGCCTCATCAGAGGGAACTTCAGGAAGTTTTATTGTTATGCCCAATGAGAAGGTGGAAAATAAAAAACGGGTTTATGGACTCCCGAACTGAGCTATAAAACGAGTTATTGGCATTAACTTTGCAACATTTATAAAACTTTATGGCTTCCAACTTGAAATTATGCCATATTTGTAAACGAAATGATCCAAGCCGAGATAACTTGGTCTGGATTTTTAGGTCTAACGAGAAATGAAAGTAAAGCAATGAAAATGCCTCTCTCCCCATTCCTTGGTTTGAAAAAAACGGAATTTTCAGCCTTTCTAAGTAGAAGTATTATGCGCGCTTGACTTGGGGACTAAGCTAGTGAATGCATGACGAGAGCTTTACGAAAAGTGTGATCTGGAGAGGCGAACGGAAGTTGGGAGGAAGTGATAAGTTAGTGGAGATACAAAGAGAGCGAGAGAGAGAATTACGTTTCGTATATTACTGTAGGGTCAAAAGAGAGAGAGAGAGAGATAGAGAGAGAGAGAGAGAGGTACGATCACACATTTACGGTCAAGTAGGCTCTGATGAATAAGGAGAAAACTATCATACGTTGCTACTAATGTTAGCAGGAGATTTCAATGTTAATTTCGCGTCAGAAGGTGAACAACTGGTGGTAAATTTTCTACAAGATAAATTAGAACTACAAATGAATAATAACCGTAATGAGCCTACCACAAGACTTAGAACAACAATCGATGCAATTTTCTCTATAGTCTATTTCAAAAGAGTGTAGAGTAATAAATCATGAAGTGTCATAAAATTTGCCTGAATTTCGTTGTCGTCCATGGGCGTAGGCAAATCTT
>WOGO01002869.1:0-15128 GCA_015342085.1 Leptinotarsa defecta | reverse complement strand
TTATTTCCTATGTCGTTAATGAAGAGTGAGAATAAAAGAGGTGCTAAATTGCTTCCTTGAGGGGCACCACTGTTAGCAATAAATTGGAACGACTTGTGACCTTTATAATCTACGAATATGATACGTTCAGTTAAGTATGAGCGGTATAAGTAATACAAAATATGTTGTTAAATAGATCATTGTCTACAATTGATATAAAATCAAAGTAAATATCGAATAAATGATAATATCATTTAAAAAAATATCACAAAAATGCAACTTCAAATTTCAGAGAAATTAATACCATGATCATGATACAAGACAAAGCAAACAACTACTTGGTTCATATCACTGAAAAATTGTGAAATATGCCATTTTGGTGTTGAATATATAATAATCTTCCGAAAGAATTGAAAAGAAATCAAGAAAAAATTCAAATTCGAATTAGTTTCCATTAGCGTAATGAAGGATCATAAAATAAGCCTAAAATTAGGCAAATTAAAAATTTACAAATGATTCAGTCAGCTTAACGGTAAAGCTAGCAAAATCCAATTCATTTATAAAAAAAAAACAAATGGTGAATTGGTGATATGACGAAAAATGAGACTGAAATGATTCCAAAATTATGACATAACCTAATTCATCAAAATGTTTTTCCTGTGATTGGATTCTGCCAAGCTATATCTTTCAAATAAAGAGCAAAAAATTCCTGAATTGATTTGAAAATCACCTTAAAATTATAACCTGAGAATAAATGTATAAATCTGAAGTGATTGTGCTGGGGTTTTAACAGGGGTGTATAAAATAAACATGTAGGATCGTTTTATTGAATTTGTTGATTGTAATCATAGAGTCACATTTGAGATGACACAAGAGTCGATTCTAGTACCATAACTTTGCAAAATCTTCATTAATAATTTTGGAGTCTAGCTGGGAATTTGAAATGTGTAGTGACTTAGTGACAAAATAGTAAACCATCTCTCAAGATCCCCAAATGTCGTAAAAATTGAAAAGTAACCTGATACTCTTACTCTCTTATTTATTTCAAAGTTTCAGGTTTTATTTGAAATCGAATGATACATTTACCGTTTTTAACTGAAAAGTGCTCTTTCAATTTATATTTATTTTCAAATAAATTGATATTAAAAATACATTTTCAGTACAAACTTTCATATACCAACTCTAAGAAGGAGAAAATAAACTTTAAATTAGATCAAACCCATCGATTTATCACTACACAAAATTCATAAGATATAAAAGCTCATGAAAAAAAAAATTCTCAGAATTACACATATCAAGATCAAGTTACATACTGTATTTTTGTTAATACACAAGTAAATGTCACAACAAGCTTATATATGTTTGTTTGAAGGTGGTTGACAATGTTTCGTGGTGAATTTCATTAGTTCGGGCTTCCAGTGTCTAATATGATATAAAATGACTTGAAATCCCTGAAAGAATCATTAAAATGCAATGAATAGCTGAAAATAACAATTATATTACGCAAAAAAACCCTGAAACGAAATTACAATGAAATAAAATACAAGAGTCACATCTGAGATGTCACAAGAGTCAATTCTTGTACCATTATTTTGCAATATCCTTGTCACACGAAAACAATTGTGGATAGTAACAATCAAAACGTCGGGAAGTAACTTGGCTTGAAATCTTTCAATTTCTGTTTTTATTCTAATTATTCAATTTTCAATTGTTGCTTGTATTTTACCTAATTGTAATTTAATTTCAGGTTTTTTTTGCTAATGAAATTCAAGCTTTCATATCATATGAATTGTATAATGTAATGAATTGATGGATTTGATCTAATTCAAATTTTATTTTTTTCTTTTCAAAGTCGGTAACGGAAAGCTTGTACTCAATTTTTTTTTTTATAAATTTTTTTTTAGTTATCGTTTGACATGTTCCTTAGTCTGTTCATTTCATTTAATGTGCCATTATTCCATCGTCATTAAGTACCATATTTCTTTGAGCACTACAAAACTATCCCTGGTATTGCCGATGTATAACTTTTTAAAGCAAACCTTTCATGTCATATCCACATCATGTGCATAATAAACTAGTCCGTCATATTGGGTTTTCCGCTATATTGGATGTAGACTTAGCTAAACATACATCGTCACCCAAACTAAACGTGTAAGCAGAATTTCAGCTCTCAATCGGTTGATGACAACTACTTCAAAATTCAGTCATGAGATTCAATCCCAATTAACATAGAAACATTGCAAGTTTAATAAAATATTGTAATAAACATTCATTGATTTATTTTGTATGTGTGTGTACTTACCTCATGCCTTTGTATACAAGTTTATACAACTTCATTCTTTCTATAACATTGGCTGAATAGCAATATCAATCATTTTACCTACCAGTGACTAGCGGTAAAGTACCATGTTACTAAAAACTACCAGAATTTTGAGATTGCCTAGTCTTGGTTATGTCGAGGCCCGTTGCCTATAAAGTCCTCATCATCAAGGCAACTCAATCTCAAACATCAAAACTGTATACACTTGTAGGCGCACGAATTCACCAACCATGATGAAGTCAATCAAATATTTTTTTAATCAATAAATTCATTTGTTTGGACGCAACAATTATAAGAGCGGTTGATTATAAATGTGAAACATACATTTTTCTATGTACAGTTTGGAACGATACTCATGTTCCTCCTTTCTGCTTCAAAGTCTTCCATCAAATTTTGGGACACTACCCAACCACACTTTCCGTAATCAGTAATTGTGTAACATAATTCAAGTGTAACAAAAATAGTACAGGTGGGAAGAAGATTTTAGACACCTCATATATGAAATAGTTTGCATGTTTCCTTAGAAATATGAGAAGAAATTCGCTCCAAAAGAAAAAGTCTTGACCTGTCGGTAAAGTGGCCTCAAAATTATTTCAAATACAAGTTTGTATATAACTAAAATCTGGAAAATTCTGTATGGGACTCCTGCAACTCTCTTGGACATTTCTGTAACTCGAGGAGTTTCTTTTTGATCTCAAATGATCTATATCTGTAGCAACCTGTCAATTATTTTTCATTCCAATTTGAAAAAAGGCAACACAGACTGTTTTAACATGATACAGGAATTAAAAAAAAAATCAGGCAACTTTTGTATTATGGTTAGGTACCTAATGATTGGTTTTTCAAACTGATATCATCTTCCACAGTCTGTATAGAAATAAGAAATCATTATAAATTCCATACAACTGCAGAAAAAGCAGACTAATGAGTATACCATATGTTGCTGCATTAATAAAAAAGGTTTTGAAGTAAAACAATACAAAATCAATTAACAACTTGTCACGTTCTGAACTTGTCTACGATGATTTGAAAACCAAAATTAAAAAAAAAGAATATGTTTGTCATACAGAAGATGTATATTAAGGTTCATGATGATAAACTGTCGGAAGGACATACTTTACTAATGCTTGCATTTTAGATTATGAACTTCACCATCTATTTATTCAACAGTAAGCCACTGTTTTTTTGTATTGTCATATATGGCTGATGAAATAATAAAGATGGTATGTATTATTATATACCTGAGTAATCTGTTTCTTTAGTTCAAGGCCTTAAATTACCCAAATACCAATTAGAATGACTCAACAAGAGTCAAAGTCAATCACAAGTATTGAATATATATGTCTCTTTATTTAGTTGAGAAACTAATTCATTTAAAACAGTGAATACAGTGTTAGATTATGAATATAATTAAATTAACATGAAAAAATACAGTCTGATTAAAAATACATATGTATAAATAAAAAGTTACATAAAAAGTCATACATAGGAATATACTATATTTTCAATCGTCTTTTGAATATATTTATCAAACCACCATCTTCAATTTCTCGTGGGAGGTCATTAAAACAATCTACTCCTTTATAAAATAAAAAATTATGTGAACTATTTTTTTTTCATTTTTCAACTTTTATATTGTTTCTGTTTCTAGTGTTATACTCATGTATTTCAGCCACATAAGTTAATTTATTCTGTAGAAATACAGGTGAATTTCCAATTTTGATTTCAAAAATAAAAATTAGTGTTTCGTACTCAAAGAGTTCCTTCACAGGTAGCCATTGAAGGGTTTGCAACATATTTGCTGTTAGTTTTATCCTCGAACATTGTTAGATTATTCGCATATCACGATTCTGCATCTTTTGTAATCTGTTTATTTCATTTTGATTAAGAAAAAACAGAATGGTAGAACAATAATTTAAATGTGGAAGGATTATGGAGTTGTATAGTAATAATGTAGACCACTAGCTCATATATGGGGAACATCTTAAATAGTTGATTTTGTAAGCTATTGTTTTGATAAATTGATTAGCATGTTCCTTCAGTTTTAATTTGCTGTCAATAGTTACACCCAAGTACACGAATTTGTTTACTTTTTCTATATCAAAAGAACATAGGAAACGACACTACCAAATGATTTTTTTACTCAGTTCAAGTGTGATTTTATCTGAGAATTGATCATAATTAGGTACTGAATTTGCAGTACCTACTTATGCTTCTGGCAACTTTTAATTTGTTGTTTTCATATTTGAATTTCTATATATCTCCTTTGTACTGTCAATAAGAAAATCATTTCAACACGATAAAGTATTGTTTAAAGGTAGTTGACAACATTTCTCAGTGTATTTCATTAGTTCGGACTTCCATTGTCTAATATGATATAAATTGATTTGAAATACCCGAAAGAATCTGTAAGAAATTAAAAAAGAGATTAGCTGATAAATCTAATCTTTTTAAATTTTTTTCAGATTCTTTCAGGCATTTCAAATCAATTTATATCATATTAGACAATGGAAGTCGGAACTAATGAAATACAATGAAGTATATCTTGACTGACTAACCGATCCATTTAGTAGCCTATTAGATAGTTCTGGAGAAAGCACAGAGGTGTGTTTCATGAATCAGAGACTTAAATTTCCACCTATAATATTTGAGAGAAAAATATGACATAGGGAAATGGAGTAGAATTTCAAAAGATGATAATGTTGAGAACCAGGAAACATGGAAAGTGTCGAAAATATGAATTCAGTTAAAAGTAATCTTCTTCACAATAAGCCTTTATCACATAGTAACTTCCTCAGTTGGACTATTGAACGCTACTTACACAGACATTATTAAAGTGAAAACTTATTAAAGAAAGGGCGCAAACTGTTTAAACATAAAAAATTAGTACAAGGAACAAAGATAAAAATTAGAAAAACTCTTTTCTTTAGTACTATGTAAAATAAAAAAAGTGAGTAGAAGTGTCTCAGCTTATTATATCTCTTATTTTCAACCATTCATTCAAAATTTATTCAATGTTATACAAGCTGCAACTTAAAAAGTTGTGAGCTAAAAAAATTACATTGCTAATTTTTTTTAAAAAAACCATGGTTTTAAAGGATGAACTGTGATTTATTCTGCTAACATCATTGCTAGGGACACAAACTAAGGAAGCTTTGTTTTACGTTGCTAAGTGAATTTTCGAAAACTTCAACATCTGAAAGAGGAATAAAGTCAATGTAAACTCAGGTATGAAGTTATCAAGTCCAAGAAAGTGCAGCTCTCAGTACCCTTGTACTGAATGAATTTGAAAAGACTTACATCAATTTTTCTGATGGTCTGGAATACGTCCAATAAGTAGCTTTCCTCTTCGAAAGGTCTCAGATCATCTCGGCGTTTGCAACATATTCGGCAAATAAATGGGAAATCTTCCAACTTTATAAACCAGTCTTTACTATCTTCTTCCTTTATCTCCATCATATCCATATTTGAAATGAGCTGAATCACAATTAGTTCAACTCTTCACGTTTGTTATAAATTGTTCACTTCGCGTACGAAAAGTACATTTAATTATTGTTTTAATTACTACAACTTCGCCACAATCTTATTATCCTGATTCCATTCCATATTCACTTCACCGAACTACACCTCTCTTTTTAACCAATGTAACCAACACATAAAAGTTACCAGTTACCAGGTTGTCATGTAAAGTATCTAAGTAGGTGTGTATGTATGCACTGTTTTTTTTTAGAGTTTTCCATTGGTATAATCAGTGCAAGTCGGGAGTAACTGTTTTCTCGATATCTCAATAGAACATACTATTGAACTGAAATCTTAGTTTTCCTAAAACTAGTGTTGCCTTTGTTTCGCATTAACATTACACTAGTTTCGTCAAATTAAAACACTGGGGCGGTATCAGCTATTTTGTATTTTGGTAGCTTCAGAAAAACAATCTGTTTTACAATAACTACCTGCAGATCATTTGTTCTCTTTAAAATTTTATAGGCTATTGGATGTGAGGAGTGTGAGGTTTCCCCCCGTAAATGGGTTTCCTTACAATTCAGATACCAAAGGTTGATTGTGTTTTGTCACAGAACTGAAGATATGTTCCAAAATTGATTAGAGTGACAATTGGCAGATGACGAGTTTGTATTTGGAATATTTGAATGGGTGATTGCCAGATACCTTGTCCACTTCTATATTGTTTTGTGAAAAACACAAAAAACTTTCTGAACGAACAAAATATGTTTTTTTAATAATTAACGGCTAAAAAATTTTTATATTTTACATATCTTGATGAGTAGAATCATTGGCAACTTCTTTGTTGTTTTGTAAAAAGAGATAATTTTGGGACATATTTCAATAAACATTTCATTTCCTGACAAATTAATTGAAAGACTCGATCTAGGCCACTCTTGATAAAGGAATAATATAGAGATCCAATAAATTTCATCATTTCAATCACACCGGTGGTGAGTACATTGCAAATTACTTGAAAAATATGGTCCATTAAATCGAAATTGGTCGTAACGAATTATAAACTTAGTAGAAAGAAAAAAAAATGTTTAAAATATGTTTTCTCCGTTAACCAGCTATCGCACCCCTACGAACGATAACCATCAGAAGTCGATACTTGTGCGAGGACTAACGAAGTCTTACCTTTCAACGTGTGATTCCTAACACGGGTTGGAGATAGCAAGTGAAAATCGAGCGTTCAGCCTGGGTCTTGAACCATCGACAATGTAGTTCAATCTTCAACGTTGTTTACATTTTGGAATGAATGGCTATTAAATGAAAGATTTTTTTACATTATGGTACATAAATTGAAGATCTCCACAAAGTACTCGCGACAAATTTAGATTCTTGGACCATCTATCGAAATCTCTGTCATTTGCTATATGTTTGCAATGAGAGCGAAGATACTATCGATATTAAAGCTTGGCCATTATTGGAACCCTCTTTCTTCATATTCCTAAATCGAGTTTCATTTCAACAACATAGATGACGTTCTAGTTAGGAAATCGCCATCTAAACTTGCTCTTATGATATACTGCGATTTATGAATTTTCTGCGTTTATTCTCTCACTTACTGTTATTATATTGATATAGAAATGCCTATTTCGGTTTTTTTTATTATAGAACGAAGAGTTCACTAAGAAATTTCAATTTTGAGTATAAGATCATGTCAATTCAGACAATTTTTTTATAATAATCAAATTTGTCTCCATATTTTCAGAGCAAATACGTAAA
Source organism: Leptinotarsa defecta (assembly GCA_015342085.1). Taxonomy (NCBI): domain Eukaryota; kingdom Metazoa; phylum Arthropoda; class Insecta; order Coleoptera; family Chrysomelidae; genus Leptinotarsa; species Leptinotarsa defecta. Next base: position 7,600 of record WOGO01002869.1, on the reverse strand, counting down.
GCTTACACAAAAGATTATTCATGGTGAACTATTCGTTGCAATCATTATATTCGTCTGAGGAAACGCCTTTTTGGTGAACAATCTGTTTGGGAGTAAGATTATGCCGTTTCAAATTCGACATTTTGATGCGTTGAACAGAGTAGCGGTTGACAGTTGAGTCAACTGGGATTGTCCGGGATTGGCTTCCAGCAATTAAAAAAGAAGTCCTGGATTGGTGGTCCAGATTATAGAAAGTCTACAGTTGACCCATTTTCTGGTTGATATCAATTATTTCTCCTCTGACCTTAGTGATTTTTTCACATTAATCTGTAACTTCTCGGTCAGTTATATAGTTACATGTTGATTTGGTATCTCTTTAATTTCAAAAGTATTACATGAATGTGATTCGATTTAATCGGAGGCAAAAAACTGTCTGGATTCCCAACTTGAGTTCTGCTAATAACATTTCTCAGTTTCCTTTCATTGCATAACACAAGAATAGATGAATGATAATTTTTCAAACTTGGTGATACATAATGTTAAGTCCTTATGGGCTCATCATTGAAATTGTTCGCTTCATACAGTTAGGGATGCGAGAAGTTCATTAATTTGCTTCAAAAATAACACAGAACAATGACAAATCCAAGGACGGCATTTATTACATAGATAAAACTATAACAATTAATTAACATTTTAGGTACTTATATTATTGGGACCATCTTTATTCAGGGAGACATGTCAACAGCCGAATTCTGCACCAGGATCCTTTCCTTCACAGACCACCAAAGTCTGCTTCCACTCTCCACTCAGTTCTCCCAAAAAAATGATTACTGCTGTCTATGAATATATCGGCAATAATCGAGCTAGTTTATTGGCTTCCAAAGTTATTGATTCAATGTGAAGCAGAATAATAAAATAGTTGATGGTATACTGAGATATTCTATTTTGAGAACTCTTTTAACCTTACTTGAAATGAAATTTGACAAATCTGCCCTGCTCGTTGAAAACCGGTCCCCAGCTTTGAAGTATCGAAAGTTTATGAAAAGTGGCATGGAATTAAGTATGCTTACTACAAATAATATATATAGAAAACTAGAAAAGCATGAGAATATTGAAATCACTAATAAAAGTAAATTAAAACCAGTGATATCTAAGAAAAATTGCACATTTAAAGAATTCAATGAAATGAATCAAGGAGTTAAGATACCATTCAGTTGCAAATCACGTGCTATCATCATTAATTCGACCACATACTGCATCGGAATTTCATATCCTGGTAAAAAGTTCAAAGCCGCCGCCACTGGGGTTGAAATCCTCAACCGAATTTCTGGATCAATAGTATATAGTGATGCCTGTCTCACCTTCCGATCTGGATTTGGACGTGTAACCATTACTGGCAAAACTAGATGCGAGTTTCATGCATATGATGTTGGTGAGCAAACTGCTAGAGGTGATAAGAGGTAATCTGATGAGGGGTTTAAGTAGACTTAGGACGTTGATCGTCGCGTTTGCTTGTCTTGATGGCTTGTTGAGGCGACAGTTTTGTTGCAAGTCCCTCGTAAGTGATATATGATCGGGGGCGCGTTTGCCACAGGCTCCCTATATGGATCCTCAAACTGCTCAAACTATGTGAGCTTGTAAACTGTGTATGGAACGGCGCTATTCCAGAATTTCCACGTTAGACTTGAAAGCTCTTACTACACTAAGCTGCGTTTGCAATCTTGTCAGACCTCTGATCCACAATATTTGACCAGTACTAGGTCGGCTAGAGTCCATGTCGGATTTCTCTTCTCCATTTTTAGTGGCTATCGCGTACTCTTGCGGATGACCTCGGCCCCAAGAGAGGATAATTGGAATTTTGCGAGTCGGCACCGTGGTGATGAGTTGTCCCCAAATGAGTGTTCCGATTCCGAAAAAGATACACCACATCCATTGCTCTAGCGTCAGGCTCTTGGTAGAGAACGCTATTTTACCATATTCGACGATGAATATCTGTGACAGACACGTTCCAACCCATATGGAGTAGAAAATAGGGTTTGTGAAAATTCCCTCGAATATATTCCGTTGGTCGTGGATTTTTCTCGCATTGAATTCATTAAAAAAAGTCATCATAACGAAAGTATTGAAAATAACGGTGAAATGTTGAGTTGGTCCTTGACCCACTTCAGCTCCTCTTCCAGACTGTATATCTAGAAATTTGTCGCCTACGAAAAGCAATCCAAATATAACCACTAATTGATAGACCGCTTGTCCTAAAATATTTTTCATCATCGTTCTTGAAATCAACGGTTTCGTTCTGCCATACGGTTTTCTAAGAAGCAAATCTCCGGTAGGCATTTCAGTAGCCAAAGCTAAAGAAGCTAAGGTGTCCATTATCAAATTCACCCACAACATTTGTACAGCCTTCAGCGGACTGTCTTGTACAGCGCAAGCACCAATGAAAGCTACGGTAACAGCAACAACATTAACAGTAAGCTGAAATTGTAAGAATTTGGCTATACTGTCATAAACATTTCTGCCCCACATAACTGCTTTCACAATACTACTGAAATTGTCGTCAGTCAGAATAATGTCAGACGCTTCCTTGGCTACATCAGTACCGGCGATACCCATGGCAAAACCAACATCAGCTTTTTTCAAGGCGGGTCCATCATTCGTACCATCGCCGGTAACAGCAACAACTTCCCTGTTATCGCTAATCTTACTATCGATAATGCCCTTCACTAATGTGTATTTGTCAGTTGGGGAAGACCTAGCAAGGACGCGCAATTTAGGCCAGACTTTGTCAAGAAGGTTTTGCTGAACCTCCCCTTCATTATCCCTGATCATCTTGTTGAACTCTTTACCCTCCAAAATAAGAAAGTCCTCATTAGGCTTAATGATCCCGCATTTGATTGCTATCGACCTGGCGGTGTTCAAATTATCACCAGTGACCATTCTGACGGTGATACCTGCTTTCTGACACTTCCTTATGGCTTCTGGTACTTCAGGCCTGACAGGATCTTCGATTCCAACCACACATAAACAAGTTAAGTTATTTACTATATTGTCTTCGTCGTTCCAATTCGGTTCTTTATCATAATGTACTTGATTAGCTTCTGCTTTTCCTGGCACAAAATCCCTGAAAGCGATGCTGATGGTTCTCAGACCGTCGCAAGCCATCGGTTCAATCACTTGTTTCAGTAATCTTTCCTGCATGTCTCTTGTGAATTGTTGCAGGCGACCGTCCTGGCCGTAGATGAAGGCACACTTATTCAATATTATTTCTGAAGCTCCTTTCGTGAATAACCGGTAACCACCACCCTCTCTACGAATGACTGTGCTCATGGACTTCCTCACCGAGTTGAAGGTGTACACTCGAGTGAAACTTTCTTCTGGGTAATTATCTCGCACAGTTTGGTAGTTCTTACCTAGACCCTGTACGAATCCTAACAGCGCGCATTCCGTTTTGTTACCAACTTGTTTTGGTAGGTCGTTTCCGTCATCTGGAGGTATAATACGTGTTGTATAAGCGCAGTTGACGGCGATTCCTTGTACGATGAGATTGCCGACGTAACTGGGAATATTAGAAAACTTCGGCATTATTTTACAAAGCTGTTCGCAAATGTATGACTGAACAACAGTCATTCGATTTGTTGTTAGAGTACCAGTTTTATCGGAACAGATTGCAGTGGCGTTACCCATAGTTTCACAGGCATCTAAATGCCTCACCAAATTGTTGTCTTTCATCATTTTCTTAACGCTGTAAGCTAAAGATATAGTAACAGCTAGGGGTAATCCTTCAGGCACAGCAACAACAAGTACGGTGACACCAATGATAAAGTGGCGTACCAGATAATTGACGTACGAGTTTTTCCATTTTTTCTCATCGATAACGAAAGTTTTAATACAAAACTGTATAACTAAGATAACCACTGTTATAACTGCTATTGTGGAACCGGCATAACCGATTTGGATGGCAAGTTTGGTGAGTTTCGCTTGGAGAACGGACTTTTCCTTCTTGGGACTTTTGGATGGTGCTTTCATGGATTGAACGTTTTCCTTGCCCCCTTGGGAATCATCATGTTTGGTCGATGTGGGCGAGTTCATGTGGTTGTTGTGTGTCACGTTTTCTTCATTACCTGGTGAACTTTTCTTCTTCCTCTGCTGTTTAGCTTCTTTCTTCTTTTTTTTGGCTTCGGTCTCTTGTTCATTGACAGCAGCTCCCAGGAGAGTGAGAATAATACCGGCCTGTGAGTTTACACCAACGGCGGTAACCAGCATCTTTCCAGAGCCCTCCATAATGTGAGTACCGGAAAGTAACATTGGATCGAAGGTTTTGCCTTTTCTGACGTGATCGGATTCACCTGTTAGTGAGGACTCGTCTATTTTCAAATCATTCGACTGAATGATAATCCCGTCAGCTGGTAAAAGATCCCCATATCTGATTTGGCAAATATCACCTACAACTATGTCACTGACGGAGATTTGCTTAACTTCTCCTTGCCTAATTACGGCAAATTTGTGTTCTCCTTCTATTCGATTCTGCAATCCTCTGAATTGTCTCTCTTTTGTGTAATCATTGAAGGCTGTTACGAATACTACTACTATTACTGAAATTAAAATTGCTGAGCCTTCTATCCATCCGTGATTCGTTTCGTCATCGTCAAATTTTGATTCTTCCGTTTCTGGTTGATAAAAGGAAAGTAATAAAGACACTATGGCTGCTACTTCTAGAATGATAAGGGTAACGTCCTGTAAAGCTTCCCATACTAATTGCACAAATGTTTTAGATGGTTTTGGAGGAACTGAATTTGATCCAAAAGTTTCTTTTCTATGTTGGATGTCTACTTGTGATCCACTGAGTCCTTCGCTGGGCGATGTATACAATTTCTTACATATTTCTTGTGTCCCACCATATTTTGTAATTTCTGCTATTCCATCTGGACCCCTGAGTTCCATAAGGTCACGTAGCTGCTTTACAGTAATTCCATATTGTGCGGGACGACCGTCTATCGAAGCCATTTTATGAATCAATTTCTTTTTTTATTAAAATTAAAATTCTAATAGTGCGTGATAACTTCCGAACATATTTCAAAATATTTACAATAAAATCTTAAAAAATCAACTATATAGTAGTTTTCCTTCGTTCATTTGATTCATTTCAGAACTTCCTCGACAGATGTCAAGAGACTTTTGATGAAATAAGTCAATGTTTTTTATTGACTTTTTGAACATTCGATGTGATACAAGATGTTCTCTAATATCGATCTGTTGCAATTTTGGCACTTTCTATGAATTTTTTCAAGACGGGTAGCTAAGTATGATCTATTTTCGAAGAATTGTTTGGCATACACTTATCATTATAGTAGTAGTGACTTGAGGGAGGTAGAGGACCTCCTCCCACCACTCGACCTCGACCTTGAATGACGTTACACAACCCTCAGCTATGTGTAAGTTTATATAACTTTGATATTCGAGATTGACCCTGGTATGTGATCTTGAGTTTTGACTTCGAAAGATGTCTCACGACCTTGAGCCATGAGCATGCCATATGACCTTGAACACGAAATTGGATCTTGAGATTCGCAACTGTCCCAGTTATGTAACCATGAGTTCGACCTTGGGGGGCATTTTATGACTTTGAGATATGTGCAAGACATATGATTTTGAACATGGAGTTTGATCTTGAGATTCGACTTTGTAATCGACATCGAGTCGAAGTGGGGGATCTGTTTGAGAGTTCTTCTAGGAGCTGTTGCAAAATACATCTCGTACGACATTATGATACACCACTTCTATGTGCTAATCCTTCATTGTGGACACAATTTACAGCCTCTTTATAAAATGATGGTATTAGCAAGTTCCATCATTTAAATAACTGTTAGTTAATTTTTCGTACTACAGTCTTCTGATTCATTTTATACTGAGAGCATTATATGGAAACATACAAGTCGATTTGGGCGATAAAGTTGAATCCAGTGAAGCATCTACTAGAAATTAGGTTCTTGCAATGGCGTGCAGGTTTATTAATTGTGAAGGTAAATTGATGAATGTAGCCGTTATGACATGGTAGGAAATCATAATGAGGAAAAGAGGATTGAAACTTTCTATGTTTTTTACCACTTATATTTGTAACTAACGTTATTGCAGTTTCGTCCTATAAGAACATTTTCAAACTTATACAAGTAGTTTAAGGATAAGTTTGAAAATGTCCTTATAGAACGAAATTATATAGAAAGGCAAAAAAAAATTAAAAAACACAGGGATGATTTCAATAGAAAGGAAAGGGCAATGAACATTAATAAAATCTGGTTATCTGTCTTTTATCGTAAACAAACAAGATCAAGGTATTCAATTAAGGGAAACCAAGCCACGTCCACAATAATAATATAAAATTAGAGTCAAATACTAGCATCGTAGTTAGGCCTTTGGAACAATGAAAACAACTCGGGCACTGCCACCGTTACCACATCGCCTTTGATAATATCTACCGTAGTAGTAGATGAATCGCCATGCATATGCACTTGCAAAACACGGCCAATAAAACCGGAAAATAACTTTCACATAATACTCCTTCATAGTATAACTTTTATGTTTTCGACAGTTTTCATATCTGAATACATTGAAAATAGTTTTCTATAGCGAATGACAAAAAATATCTCCAAACAGTAGAGGGAGATCACCAATGAAACTTATGATAATATTAACAATTCTTTAAAGTAATTGTATTCACAATATTCAATTTTCATCTCTCCCTGTATTTGTAGTTTGTATTTTATTCTAAATTCAGTATTTCAGCTATTTTCCATACTAGTGATACAATTTTGGAATCATCCTGTATCTTCAACTATTATTTTTGAAAAGAGTAATTCATAATGAAAAGTGTACTTGTTACAGAAATTGTCAATGATATTGTTCTTGAGTGATTAATTTATGCATGGATGCACTGTATAGAGAATAATAAATAAGGGTGCCTAACACCAGAGCAAACGTGAAATATAAAACCCTTGAGCAGGAAAAGGGACATTGTTTTATGAAGAAGAAAAGAAATGAAAAAGAAAAAGAAACAGGAAAAAAAATTGAAAGAAAAAGGAAAAGAAAAAGAAAAAATTATTGTCCAACAGATGAATCCATTTACAGGACAATATATATTATAATGTTACGTTTTTTCCCGTGGGTTGACCAATAATTGCCTACACTGAATAATCAAACTGAACTTTATCTCACTTTAAATATAATAAACATTTCCGACTATTATTTGAATGTCTATCGCCTTACTGAATCACTCCGCGTACCGCACTGTAACGTCCACTTGACTGTGTCGGTATGCTCGCGGCTAGCGTTTAAATATCGTAATCGAATGCCGTAGAAATTTCGCCGAAGTTCCGTCGAAATCGGTAGCATTATTCTCGCTGCTTCCAGAGTGGTAGGAAACATAGTACATTCGCGCACTCTCAGCTACGTCACCATTGGTTTATAGCTACCATTGGCGGCCGCCGTTATTTTTTTTCGGGCATGATTTACAACAATGATAATGCATTTGTTTGAAGGTGATTGACAATGTTTCGTGATGAATTTCACTAGTTCGGACTTCCATTGTCTACTATATAAAATGATTTGAAATCCCTGAAACAAGTAA
>WOGO01002868.1:0-15128 GCA_015342085.1 Leptinotarsa defecta | reverse complement strand
ATCTCATTCTAATCAATGGTAATTAACTATGAAAAATTTACTATTCATTTCATGTTTAGAGCATACATATGAATATTTATTTATTTTTTGCACTGTTGAATCTCCTCGAAGCATGTATCCATTTTTTATATCTAACCTCATTAATATGAAGTTTTATAAATGGTATAAAAACACGTTTTCTTCCGGATATCGATTATCCGACGTAAAATTCGCAAAACGCAGTGCTTTGTTGGCATTATACTAGCACAAAATAATTTTTTATATCAGATTTATATTTTTAAATAATACATCAATATTACGTAAATAACGCTGTTTTACATGTGAATAGTTTACTAGTGCTGCCTCTCGTGACACGTTCGCTGTACTATTCTCAGGAAAAAGGCTCATAGGTGGTGCGCTTCATATTTCTAAGGTCTTTGACCGTGAGTGGCATGAGGGTTTGCTGACCAAACATCGATGCTATGACTTATCGGGTCCTTTTTGTGTATGGCTCTTCAGCTTTCTGAAAAAACGTTTCCTGCAAGTGTCCGTCAATGGATATCTCTCAAATAGTTTCACCATAAACGCTGGTGTTCCTCAGGGGTCCATATTGTCTCCAACCCTCTTTTTATTGTATATCAACGACTTATTGAAAAAAAACGAAGAATCCAATATATTGCTTTGCTAACGAAAGCACACTTGTCTCGTCATTTCATTTGGATTCCACGACGTCGGCTGCGGATGCACATCTTCACCGGCATCAAGAGATTGCATATCTTAATGTAGATCAAGAAGTGATTTCAAATTGGGATGAAATTAACCAGGTTCAATTAAATACCACAAAAACCCAGGCATCGGTTTTCTCCAAAAAGTTAAATGTTTCCGAACTGGATATAATAATGTCAGGTCCCACAATTCCGCTTTCTACTTTGATAAGTTTGTTGGGGATTAAAATGGACACCAATATGTCTTGGCACAATCATGTCGCTGAAATTGCAAAGGCTGCTTCTCAAAAGCTTGAAACACTATTCCGAACCAGAAAACTGTACACACCTCAGTAACTTTTGATGCTTCATAAACCTCAGAACCTGTTTCCGAATGGATTTAATCTCCAGCAATTCAAATCTAATTTGAATCGCTACTTTCGCACGGGCACCGCTCTGAGAGCGCTTCCAGGATTTTCCTGTAGTGCTTGTGTTTAGTCCTTGAAAAAATAAATACATTACACGTTTCGAAATTATTTGCAACCCATTACAGGCAAACGAAAATGACATTACTTATGAAAATAGTAATGGGTTGGAAATAGAAATTTGCGAATAAGAAACAGAACTGGAACTACTCTGAAATATATTTTCAGTCGTTTGCTTCAGATATCAATTTTGGAATTTTTGATGAAAAACCAAACTTAGATGGACAACTCTATATTTATGATTATAAATTTCTCGGAAGATTATTGTTTCAATACAAAACATCCGGAATTGTCAATTCAACTTTATAAATAGCAGTTTACGCTCGAGGCCACTGTTTTATCAGAAAATATGAGGGAGACATATATTGACATAAATTGAGCAACCGCAAAAGTTTCCTGAGTTATCTTCTCGTTCGGAGAAAATATGAGAATCTGTTGATGTATTGTACGGAAGACATATAAAAATCGTGAATTTTCGTTCGTTTCGAAAAATAAAGGCGTTTTTATATGTCGGTGCAATTGGCAATTGATGTGGTAGTATGAGACGCCATAAGGTTTCTTGAAATTGACTTGAATGGTCTTTTCAATAGAAAATATGGAGAAATTCATGCAGTAAATTTATTTGCAACGGAATATCTGTTGGTGCATCAATTTTAGAACCTTCAACTGATTGGAATGAAGGATGAAAACTTCTCCAGCAATAGGTATAGATATCGCCACAAAGAAATTAATTTTAAATTATATAACATAATATATTCATCATCAATACTTGATGTGATGAAACACATACTCTCATAAAGCTTCATTTTCTTCTACAAGCAAAAAAACGAAGTTGCTAAAATTCTTATTTGGACACTATCTTGCATTCGATACAAACGTAAAACGAAGTGCATACGAAGTATGAATACACCTGAGGAAGCTATCGTATACCGAAACACGTGTTGCGGTTTTGTTCAGTGAAAATCTCACAGCAAAGTGTGACTTGAATATATAAATTTCAACGTCAAATTGTGTATGACGCTGTCTAAAATATGTGATAGAAAACGTTCACAATTTATGTATATTGAACATGCCTAAAGAAGCTGATGTAAAGTGAAATACGTGTTGCGGTTTTGTAAAGTATTTAGTGAAAATTAAACACGGCATTGTTATTTTATCAAACACAGATCAGTCTAATGTTCGGCACGCTGGAATATTGCCAGATATCGAAGTTGAGAAACATAATATAAAATATTTGTGATGCACTGTTTGGAACCTTTGGAGTAGTAATGAATTTTACCTACTGAAGTTTTTTCCGAACACCAAATGGTTATTTTAACACCTCGATACGTGTTTCGATCACCAAGTGATCATCATCAAGAAGAAAGTTAAACTAAATATACTTACAATGTTATCCTTATTTATACCCTAGATACCTCTTCTAGGTACCTGCGTTTTAAGTGTCTTAATTTAATTTCACAATATTGCCGTATCTAATAGTCTTAAATTGATTTTACAATGTGTCTATTTAATAGTCAGATAAATCTAATAATTAAAATATTATTTTAACAAGCTATATAGTATATTAGATATTGGTCCACCATCATTTCTATCTTCTCATATGCATCTAGATTCCTGTTGTTGTTAACTTGTCTAACTAATCTTAATGAACTAATTTCTATGGAATGGTTTTGTTGCAAAATATGATGGGCGACTGCTGATTTTACTGGCCTTCCATATTTTAGGTGTAGTAAGTGTTCCTTGTATCTTATTTTAATATATCTTTCGGTCTGTCCATCATATTTTGCATCACAGTCCTTACATTTAATTTCGTGAATTCCAGACTTTTCCGAATTTTCGTCTTTCTAAAAGGCTCTGTATTGTATGACTTGCTTCAGAAACCACTTTCATACCTGGTTCTTTGAATCGATCACTTGGTGATCGAAACACGTGTCGAGGTGTTAAAATAATGGTTTGAAGTTGGGAAAAAACTCCAGTAATATTCAATGTATTAAATATAATACATTTACAAAATAGTCGATGAAGTGCTGAAAATTTTCGTGAAATTCTACCAAAATCATAACATGAGTTTATGTTTAGTGAATTTCATAAATATTAGCAATTTGGTTGTTCGTATTACTTGCCATATTGTTTTATTTTCATTATTTTGTCGACTTGTTTCGGATGCACAAATTGCACATAAATTATCAGACACATTTCCACTTTATGTGTCGTTTTACTCCTGCTTATTGGTGAATAACTTCGATGGATATTTTCCGGAGAAAATTCCACATAGTGGCAATTCAGCGGAGACATCTGACGACTTTTATTGAGTGGTGTGGTAGATCGAGAATCATTATAGGAAATGGTAAGATGGCGGAAAAGGAAATAGCTTTTTTCTGTCGGAAAATCTCGGCGAGTGCACAACTTTCATGAAATGTCGTTGAAGGTAACTTATGTCATCCTGTTGTGGGGGACGAAATTGAGGGTCTTTGGTATATTGGAAAGAGTCTAATGAAGTCTTTGGAATGAGAAGAAGAATTAGTTGTTTTGCGATAGTGAGACGAATTTTTTTTATGAATTCTACGAATCTAAATTGAATTTAATTGGGATCATCATTCTGTCATATACTGATTGGGGTGAATAACTTCCATGTTAAGATAAATTCATGGATTATAATGATAATTTTTATTTGGAACTTCTAGAATCAAACAATTATATATGATGGTATTTGTATGTATCAAGTCCTAAATGAATGGTGAAATTATTGTGATATGTCGTAGTTGACAGACAGAAAGTACTATTATTCAGATTCGTGGGACTTCAAATAACTTGCCACATCTCCAAGCAAATAATCCTGAAGTTTCGTTTCAAGAAATTCTGAATTTGATTCAATATTTAAAAAATTGACAAAGTTTGGTAAGGTGTCACTTCCAACATGAAAATCTTGAGAAATATAATTATAATTTGGACGCTTATACATATTTTCTGTTGGCATTCCTGAAAAACACAATCATCGCTAACCGTAGTAACGGTTATTCTCGTTGGAATATTCCTGCATGCGAATTTGAGCATGATTCACAGTCAAGTTTTGTGAAACCCTTGAATAAATCCCGAGATATAATCACTTCTCTAGTGGCATCATTTCTATTCCGAATATCATGGTCAGGAAGTTTTTCTTTCGGTGATTCAATGTTTTTGTTGGTCTGGAGGCTCCCCTGATTCGAATGGTTTCTATAATAGTTCTGTTTGCCATCCTAATTCTGAAAAGAAATGTAATATAGTCGGCCATTTTGGAATTGGAACAAAGTTGAATGATATGAGTCATAGAAACAGTTTTGTTATTTCTGTTGCCTCGATTTCATTTTGATGTTCGTCTAAGAGGAAGGGAAGCTGAATATTTCGCAGTACGATAGTTGAACATTTTGGATTATTTCAGATTAACTGGAAATTGATGTGTTAATGAGTTTCTTCATCATCTTCACTGCATTTCTAATGTACTTATGTTGTTGATGGTTTTTTCTTCTGGGCATTTTCTTTCTCATGATCGAGTCTACTTCCTACACTGACAATTTTTTGGATTGACTTCGAATATTAAAATATCGAACGGTACATGTTATGCCTGAAAAACATCGTCTATATTCAAATGTGCGTGTAGGTTTGGTATGCCGGCATTGATATTTCACATAATAACAACCGTAAAAACTTTTTAATGAGATGGTTAAATAATTTAGCTGGCTCGCTGTGACTATAATTAAAAATTAGGGATTAGTAGATTTCTCTCGTCGATGTCGGCCTCATTTGAATACTCCCAACAACATAATTTTGTTTATATTTATGGCTTTATAACTATTCGTATAATTTATAAGTGTAAGATCGTCAGTCAGAGATTTCGGTTTATTTGGAGGAATATAAATGTAGTGGGTACAGCCATTCATTAAAAAACTATTTTGTATGTTTCATTTCTCCAAATGGGCGTGTAATTGAAGAAATGTTTTGTCCATCAGTTCAGGCGAGTACCATATTATTCTTATCCAAGAATGGTAGGGTTTTATTGTTTCATAAGGTCCGAAATTTTGTGTAGGGTGTTTAATAATTCTCTTCACCTCTTCACCTCAATTTGAAAATTTCTGAAAATTTCAAACATCCAAGTAGGTATTTTAGATTTTTTTTTGACTTTTTACTTCTCCACTAATATATTTTCCATGAAGGAAGAAACACTCAGAAACAAACTGAATAAACAATAAACAACCAAACTGTTCACTTTTTCAATTTATATACATTTGTTAAAAAATTAATAGAAAATACCCCTCAAGTTATTAAACAGAACATTATTAGTACATAATTTCATTAATAAGAAATGTATTTGTAATTTCTTCTGTTTTTTATGAGAGGTACTTTCAGAAAAGTTTTTCTTTCGTTCAGTTATGAAAGAAATTTGAATACGAACATGCCTGGAAAGCAATTAAATAGATAAACAATTGTTCAGTGTCTTAAACTATTCAATGAAAACTCCCAAGTAAGTATAACTTGAAATGATTTTTTAATGACAGAGAAGTAGAGGGAAAAAAATATTATTTGCAGCTGCATAAGTCTTTCATGAGGAATTATCTATAGATGATATTTGTCCACCTGCTTTTATTTTCTAAAGTCATTAAAATTTTTATAATTTTCTATAAACATTTGAAATTTGGCTAATATTCTACTTTTTGAGACTTATTATTGAGAGTAATAACAAAAAAACTCAAATTTCATGGATAAATTTCTTATTTTTTGAAGATAAACCACGAGTAAATTAATTTGTCTATTGTTGGTGACTTGATTGATGTTTATCAAAAATAACAGATTGAGTTGAAAAATTGATATTTATTCGAAAAAGGTATTCACCAGAAATTTTGAAAACAAAAAAACGAAACTCATGTGGAAAACGGAAATGTTCCTCCATCAACTCTTTTTACGATCATCAACTGTGGAATGCCTGGTGATGAGCTTTGATGTCTCAACATTTCGCTGAGAAATTTCTTATGTTATTCGCACTCATCGCCAACAAAGACGAATTTCGCGAGCAATTTCGAAATTCAACAAACTATCTTCAAGACCATTTTACTGCACTTAAATTAACATTCATACGCTTTTTATTATGACAGCGAAATTTACGGCAGTCGACATAGTTTGACTTCGGCGAATAAAACGTCGGAGATATATTTATCCGGATTTAAATATAGAAAGGTGCAAACAGCAAGAGTTACTGCGGACATCTTTCTCCATTTACACATTCGACTTGCCGCGAGTATGTATATACGGACACAAGGCGAGAAGTTCCCTCTTTGCTTTTTTGAAACGTGTGTTCTTGTAATGAGTTTGATTTTTTTTACCGATTGTCCCACAGTTTGTAGTAAACTGTTTTTTTACATGTTTCATGACTCAATATAAAAAACAGTTGAGAAACAATGTCTCTCTGGTTTTCAGTTGTCACCTTATCTTAGTTATATCTCTTCTCACTCCAAATGAGTTTGAAAAACAGCCTGAACATGAATACGCACTGAAATTTATCGTGGTATATTTTCAAAAATACACTGTATGGTTGGGCCATCGGGTTATAATGCAGAGTTAATGCTCCGGCATGAAAAAAATGACGAATATTTGAAAGCGAGATTATTTCCATCGTGATTGTTCTATTAAGGATTCTCGTGAATCACAGAGGAATAATTTAGCTCTAATGAAATTATTTAAATTCCCGAACCGTCCCACACGTTACACACCCCCTACATCGGAAAAATCGTTAATAAATCCGGAACTTCACGGTCAACTGTTCGCAACACGCCTCTTTCACATTTTCTCTCTGAGATTCACCTGCCCCTCTCATATATTTTTTTCATTCGAAACGATTTATATGAGGCTTTGACTGTGGAGCGCCACCGCTATGTATCATGTTTCCCCTGGTTGCGAATGGCACATGAACAGTGGAAAAATGCGGAAATTACACCGCCCTGTGGAAGTGGGAATTCAATTGAGATATTTTACAATAGAACAAAAAGTTGGAAATTGGTAGAGCCATGGTTCATAGTTGAAAATTGAAGTATGTTCTGCTGATTGTCGAAGTAACTTTGAATAAGTAACTTTCAGACTTCACAAACCACCATACGGTTATGGTACCCAAAAGTGTGTATGATTATAAACACGAAAAATTCACAAATAGTTGAAGAAATGTTTAGATTATTCTTATTAAGATATTTTCTGATTGGCAGTAAATAAACTTGAAAATACTAATTATACAAACCTAAATCAAATTCAGTGGCTTCCTTTTTAAAAAAATGCAACAAAAGTTTTCTCTCACTATGTTCTTGGTAGTTCAAAATATTTGAATTTTTAGACCATCAATTTTTTACTCTTCATATTTTTCATGAGAACTGATATTTCTTTTAAAGCTATTCTCATGTTGCCTAAATAGCAGGGATTACAAATTCATTAGATTTATTGCGAAAAAAATACAATATAATTTTGAAGAGCGTCCAATAAATATTTAACACAGCACAACAAAATCGAACTTTTTTTATTGCATGAGATTTTTTACCTGTTGTTTACTAATTTGGACTCGCTTACTTCAAATTTACTCTCAGGTTTTTTCTAGCAGCTCTAGTTTGGGAGATACAGATACCCTCTTATTTGACTGTTAATATCGCTATCATCAACGTCTTACTAGTTTCTATGTCTATTTCTGCAATGACTTCGTCTAGAAGGGCCTGTGTAAACAATCCAAATAGATTTTGTCACATTTGTGGCAAATATACATTGAAACAATTCTGTTTGAATGTGTTGGACAACGGCCATTGGAAACAAAAACAAGCAGTCCCGGATATCGAATTTAGTATGTAAAACGGGTGTGGAGTCTTTACGATTATGGAAAAATAATAAGAGGGATCACTTGAACTTCATTAGCCCTATGATTTGGAGTCGAATCACCGCGACGCGACGACTAGACCTGTCCTGCGTTCAACTGATACATTAGAACCCCAACCAAGTACATCTCAGATGAGTTAGATAAAATGAAATACACAGAACACAACTGGCTCATATGCGTGAACTTGAAGATGGTTGATTTTTTTTTGGCCAACAAAGCAGTTATACGAAATATCGATGTTTTATTGCTTCTGCGACAGCAGAGCTAAAACTGAGCATTGGATCAGAAAAGATTGGCCGCTTGGACAAGAATTAATACAAGGCAAGTTTAGTGTAATAAACCCTCCTCTAGTGCCTCGGAAAATATGAAAAGTCCATTCCTCAAGATGTACAGTAGATGCGTAGAAATCAGTCTGTTAGATTATTCGAGCCGTAAACTTTCAAATTCAGAACCGTATTTAGTTAGTGATGGAGTTTTAAAGTAAATTGCATGACAACCTGTGAAAAAATGCGTGGAATGAGTTTGTAAAAAATTTTTTGGGAAACAGGAAGTCTGTCAACTTTCCTGACCACGTCAAGGAGTTACTATTGTACTTTCAGCAACTTGGATGTAATATGAGCATTGAGATGCATTTTCTTCATAGTTACTTCGATCGATATCCTGAAAATCCTGGAAATTTGAGCGAAGAGTAGGAAGAACGCCTTCATCGGGATATTCGCACCATGGAGAAGCGCTACCAGGGCTATTGGAGTGAAAGTATGATGGCTGACTACTGTTGGATTATCCAGAATAGTGAAAACACTCCAACGCATTCCAAAAAGTCATATATAAAACATGAAAAAAGTTTTGTTCTAATTAGATAGTTAAAAAAATGTATTGCTATATGATGGAAAACAAATTTTTTTTGATAAAAATAGGTACCCTTCATATCTCAAAAAGTAGAGCTGCTAGCAAAAATCTGAGTAGAGATTTGGAATTAGGGTAAAAAATGCAGCTACATCCATAAAAAACATTCCTTGCAACAAAAATGGGTTCTAATTTCGACACAATTTTTCATTGGAATAATATAACCAATGAATAATCATGTTTTTTCATTACCATGTTTTATCATACTTCAAATATTTCTTGAAATATAAAGCATCGCAAATACATGGGAATGATTAATTTCAATATCTTTATCATTTCAATAATGATTCAATCTCATTTTCTATTGCAGATTCTGGCGTTTATGTTCCATCGATTTTTCAACCCGATCTGCAGACCGACATTTAGAAATAAGAAGATTTATCTGCCTCAGAAAAGAACGCTATGATCAGTTTGACAGAAGAAGATGATTCTCAAACCATTTGATGACAAAAGTAATCAATATAAATTAGATTCCATCGGAAGCTGTTGCAATAAAACTTTGTATATTATTACTTTGCTTCATTTCCAAGCAATCTCCTCTACCTCCCATTCGTAGAAAAAATTGTTCAGTAGCCATGTGGTATTCTCAGAAATATATTAAAACGAAAACATAGTTGTCAGGTTGTGATTCTATATATTTTGTCATTCTATATATTTTATCAAATGATAAAATTACAACCTGACAACAATGTTTTCGTTTTAATGCAATTGTATTTCTGGAAATTTAGTGCCTGCTGTTATGCAATTTTAGTATAATATACTGAACATCACTTGAGGACTTAAAGTTGACATCCTTTGGATTTTGTCACTGATCTCCATTCATGAAAAATGTTCATAGGTAGCGCCACCTCTATACCGCATATAAAATCTCATGAAAATAATCTCTTGTTATGAATACGTGTGATATTTCTTACTTAGCTGAATGTTTAGTGCCAAAAAAATGATTTTCATATAACATTTTTATATTCTGTCTTTCGAATATCAAGTTCAAAGAATTTCATTTTATTAAGTAGTAATCTATTATCTATTCAGTTACCCATTCAAATGTTGAAACAGTTTTGAGAGGTAATTAAAATCATTCCACAGATGAAAAACTTCTCGTGTGTCTCCAAATATTTCAGTTACTTTTAGTTTTCAACTATTTTCTCAGATGGCACCACTCTCATACCACAGTTCATGCCTCAGTATGATATTATAAGTACGAGCCACTGTCAAGAGTATTCTCACCCTGAAGAGGCATAAGCCTATAGCAGGGTCCTACATAAACATAAACACATATACATTAACTATTGTAAAATTGTAAAAACAAGTAATATACGTTATTCATTCATTCAAGAGTATTCAATGACGAAATAAGATCTCAAAATTCTGTTGAGAAATGATTTCGTGGAATATCTTCCAAAAATGTTTTTGAGGAACGAATAATTCTTTCAGAACTAATATCTTCCAAACATCAAGACAGTTATTGTTTAGTTGAGTCTCCCTTCATCTCATCTCAGCATAAATAGCTATACTATTTGAAAGGAAGAGTTCGACCGCGACATGCAAGTGACAAAAAAATCAATCCAAAACTCAGTTAACTTTCACAATTTCTTTTAGTTTCCCAACATTTTCCTCAGATGGCACCACTTCCATACCATAATTTATGCCTCAGTATGATAAAATATGAGCGAGCCACTATCATAATAATCAGTGACTCAACTTAGAGGGTAGGAGTGGTTAATTTTTTTCATGAAAATTTTGCACAAAAAAACATTTCACAAGAAAAAAAAACAATCTCATCAAAATAAATGTCTTAATAATATCCTCCAAACATCAAGACATTTAGTATCTGGAGTCGTTCGGCTAGTTGACCCTCCCACCTTCCCATCTCAGGGCAATTAGTTAAATCATTTCGAAGGAAGAGTTCGACTGCGAGATGCAAGTGGCGCCCTCTATCAGTTTAAAAAATGTCTAGTATTTCAGAAAAAAAATATCGATCAAAAATTCCAATTGACGTTCTCAATTACTTTTAGTTTCCAAACATTTTCTCAGATGGCACCACTTCCATACCACAATGTATGCCTCAGTATGATATTATAAAATATCAGCCGCTATCAGAGTAACCAGTGACTCAAAAGAAAGGTGTGGGAGGTGTCCATTTTTTCGTTAAAACTTTTTACAAAAAAAATTCTACAAGAAACGAACAATCCTTTCAAAACTAATATCTTCCAATCATCAAGACAGTTTGTGCCTGGAGTCGTTCGACTAGTTGACCCCCACTTTCCCATCTCAGCGTAACTAGCTATATCATTTCAAAGGAAGAGTTTGACTGCAACATGCAAGTGGCGCCCTCTGTCGATATAAAAAAGTTTAGTATTTCAAGACAAACATATCTATTGAAAATTTCAGTTGACGTTCTCAATTACTATTAGTTTTCAAACATTTTCTCAGATGGCGCCACTTCCATACCACAATGTACCTCAGTATGATATTATAAAATATGAGCCACTATCAGAGTAACCAGTGACAATATAAATGGTTGGGGTGGTGTCAACTTTTTCATCTACAAGAAACGAACAATCTCTTTAAAACTTTTTTTAAATCTTTTCAAACATCAAGACAGTTGGTGTATGGAGTCGTTCCGCTAGTTGACCCGCCCCCTCACATCCCATCTCAGCACAACTGGCTATATCCTTTCAAAGAAAGAGTTTGACTGCAACATGCAACTGGCGCCCTCTGTTGTTTTCAAAAAATATTTATCGTTTTATTTTCTCGACAAAAATGTTACAGTGGTTCCCAATAATTTCAGTTAAAAGCTTTCATTTACTTTAGTTCCAAAATATTCTATCAGATGGCACCACTTATGTCTCGGTATGAGATTATGAAATAAGGCACCAACAAAGCAGTCAGTAACTTACAAGGGACGGAGGGTTATCAAATTCTTTCACAAAATTTTGTATAGAAAAATATTTCACAAAAATAAGAATCTTTTCGAAGTTACTATCTACATATCAACACATATCTACACATCAACACATTTCACAAGAAACGAACAGTTATCTCAAAACTAATATCTTCCAAACATCAAGACAGTATCTGGAGTCGTTCGGCTCGTTGACCGCCCTGCATTCCATCTCAGCGTAAGCTATATCATTTAAAACGAAGAATTCGACTGCAACATGCAAGTGACGCCCTCTGTTGTTTTCAAAAAAATATTTATCGTTTTGCATTCTCGACAAAAACATCAGAATGGTTCCAAAAACGTCAGTTGAATGCTCTGTCACTTTCAAAATATTCTATCAGATGGCACCATTTATGTCTCAGTATGAGATTATAAAATATAAGTCACTAACAGAGAAGTCAGTGACACACAAGGGATGGAGGGTTATCAAATTCTTTCACAAAATTTTGTAGAGAAATATATTTCACAAAAATAAGAATTCTTTCAAAGTCGGTATCTTTCAAACATCAAGAAAATGTCTAAGTTCGTTTAGTTAACTGCTATTATCAGCATAACTCATTATATCATTTCAAACTGAGAGTTTGACTAGGGCATGCAAGTTGCGTCCTCTGTTAATTTTTGAAAAAGATTTAGAATCTAAATATCTTGAAAAATATTAGTTTTCTGATATATTTTCGTGAACTATTTCCTTATTTTTTCACAAAATTATATATTTTCAAAACTCTATTACATTCGGAATATAATTCTTATTAATGTTTAATATTTCGTCAGTACCACCAATTTCAAGTTTTGTTTTTTAGAGTGACCGTATTCACCTTCCGATTGATAATCTTGATTTATTCAGGCTCAAGCCTAGCTCCCCTACCCTCTCGACGTGTGTTCGTCAGGAGGACGAATGAAACACAAGTTACTGTTCACCTGTTCATCGTCTTCGTTTCATTCAGGTTGGACTGTTTGTCATCGTGATTTCAAACGGGTTGGAGCCTGGCTCCTTACCCTTTCAACTGGTAATATTCAGGTTGGAAAAGATTCCCTTACCTTTTCAACTGAAATCGCCTGAAATCCAGAGCGATATAAAAGTGGCACCATCTGTTGGATTTCTCTATATAAGATTTCATTTTTATTTATTTTCTATCAGGAAGTTTTTTAAGTTCCTGATTGTGTAAGAATCCACTCAATAATCAATAACTTAATTGATTCATTGCAGTTATCAAAGAAAAAAATAAATAGAAGAAAAAACATTTATTGCGAAAATAAAAAATCACAGAAAAAATATTTAGATCATCTACTGCGACTGCATCATTGCAAAACATTTGAGTTCCTTGGGTGCTCTGAAGTTCATTTTATTCGCCTAATTTATACCCAGTTGAAATAAGTTGAAGTCAATTCCACAGATTTTGGTAATAGCAATTTTTCACCATTCTATCCTGAAATTATAAAAATTGGATGGATCATCGGAAATTTATAACAAGTATATCTTGTAATTATTGTTAATGATATTGAACTCGATGTTGTTTCAGTCAGATGATATGCAATAACAGTGACATGTTTATTTGCAAATAACTTCCTAAAAAACTTTTAGTTAATCTTCCGAAACAAATCACATTAGGAAATATAAGTTTAAAACGTCAGTTTTGTAACACATACCTATAAAGCAATACTTAGAAGTAGGAAAGATTGTAGTGGATTGAACAAATAAAATCAAAGAAAACCTCTCAAGTGAAATTTTGCTAAGCAACTGAAGTAGAAATATTTCTGAAGGAGACTGCTTGCTATTGGGATTTGTCCTGTTACCTTCAAAAAATCACTACGAGAAACTTGAAATCACAAAAAATTCCTTCTATTGAACACCTTCAAGTTCAATAATTTCTACATCGATTTCAAGCAAAGACACGTTTTCTCCATTTGGGATCCAATTTCTTCGAATTCTCTCGATATACCTCTCGATTTCTGTTTTTACATACAAAGCGACACCTCCCCGGTACGATAAATTTCAATTTCCTATTTCGATGGCAGTCTCACGCTTTCCTTGGCCAGATCTTCTGTTTGCACCCCGTCGAGCTAGCGAAGTGACCTGCGACCACAGACAGCCATAATGCACCCTCCACACATACACGTGAGCCTCTTGGAACTGGAATACTGCCTTCCCAAGAAATAATAGTACAGTCTAAGTGGTAAACGTTTGTCGCAAATGAGTGAGGTATTTAAAATACAATAAAAAAGTGTCTAGAAGTCATAGAAAGAAAAACTATAGAGTTGTCGCTTCTATTTCATGCTTGAAGCTTTATAGATACTCGTGATATATATTTATATCATGTCACACAGTTAACAAGTTTTCACCACCACACAAATATGCAGAAACATATTCGTGTGGTGGTGCGGTGGTTCATATCATTTATATCAATCATGTTAGGATGTTGTAATAACTTCGGCCAACAAGATGGCCTGATATGTATCTTTGAAGCATTTCTCATTATGCTTTTTGAAAAGTAATTCGGGTTTCATCAGGAAAAATAATTTCATCAAATAATTAACGTAATGAATTATATTAATAAAACGAGTATCCGATTCGTGTATACGAAAAGATATTCGATTAATTCTATAAGCTTTTTAAACATACAATTCGAAATATTATTTTGAAAATGACATATACCTATATTTTATTTTTCTTTTAATAGGCCATTATTGAAATTGGAGCTCCACAAAGTTCTCTTCTTGGCTCAGTTGCATTTTTATTCTTTATATATGATATTGAAGACTTTACCAATGCACATAACTCGTTTTTAATTATTGAGTCTAATAACGATTTGTGTTGAAAAAATGTGTCGTTTTTTTAAAACAAAAATAAACTTTAATTAATTTTAAAATACAAATCATGAAATGATAAAACAACAACAAAAATTAATTGGCGCTCTAGGTCGACTTCATTGATTCCAGTGGCGCATTTGCTTTTTCAACCGCAGGAAAACTTGGTAAAACCTGCAGCACCACATCATCTGAAGATCTTGATCTGCCAATATCCTCTCTCTCATAAAACAAAATGTAGGGTGTCTTCAGAGGCTCCACTAAATTCACTGCATCGCCAGACCACTAAGTGACACGACTACCGTCAAACTTAAACCAGTTCGTTTCGTCTTTGACCAAGCCGTAATACTGACCAGATTCAACGCCAGAACCACAGTGAACATGAAGTTTATAATAGTGGTTTGCTAGGTTGAAGTGTTCATCTA
>WOGO01002867.1:0-15129 GCA_015342085.1 Leptinotarsa defecta | reverse complement strand
AAAACCTGCAGCACCACATCATCTGAAGATCTTGATCCAACAATGTCCTCTCTCTCATAAAACAAAATGTAGGGTGTCTCCAGAGGCTCCAATAAATATCTATTGACATTAAAACTGACGAGACTGTTGAAATAACCTAATATCATTTTTTGTCCAGTCCCAATAGTTACGATTATTCGACAGTATGTTTCAAGGTTGAACGTGAGCAAAGTTCACTTTGTCTAAAGTTTCAAACTTCAGTGGACTATAGAACAGTCACAATCCAATCAGTCCGAACTACCCTCAACAAACGTATCTCGAACGCGAAGCACGAATAACGTCAAAGCACTTGTCCTTAAACGGGTAAATTCCGCCTCCCCAACTTCACCTATTCAATTGAACAATCGCAAACAAAAATTTGTCACGACTCTATCAGAGAATAGTGCCATTCTGTAGATGTACGTGTACTTTCTTTCAACAGAATTAATCCTTCGGTGACGCTTAGTTTCCTAGCAATTTTGTGGCTTCCAGCCAAATCAGTAGTTTTCGGTAATGGAAAACTGGAGTAACTGGAGTGGCACTGAAGTATTTATCTACCGGAGTGGGATGAAAGTTGTTAACGTGTTTCCATGTCGCTGAGTATCCAGTGAATTTTTTCAATGAGTGAGATGTACTTATCCTGAAGGATGACAATGAAGTACTCTTGGATTTTTCAGTCGTTTGAGGTGTTTCACAGGGGTCACACCTGGGTCCGCTGTTGTTTATAGTTTTCATTGATGGCTTGGAATGAAGCTTTGAGTTTTTCAATATCCTTCTACATGATGATGACCGGAACATTTCCACAACGTCGATGGCCGTCGATGTATATCTCTCGAATACTTTCACCATCAACGCTGGTGTTCCCCAGGGATCTATATTCCTCTTTTTATTGTATATCAACGACTTATTGGATAAAACCAAGAATCCAATATATTGCTTTGCTGACGACAGCACACTTGTCTCGTCAATTCATTTGGATTCCAGGACATCGGCTACGGAGACACATCTTCACTGACAGCAGGAAGTTGCATATCTTAATGAGAATCTAGAAGTGATTTCGAATTAGGGTGGACGTAACCAGGTTCAAATCAATACCACAAAAACCTAGGCATCGGTTTTCTCTAAGAAGATAAATCCGAACCGGATATAGTGATGTCAGGTCAGACAGTTCCGCTTTCTGCTTCGATAAGTTTGTTGGGGGTTAACATGGACACCAATATGTTTTGGCACAATAACCTGATATTGCTGGATTCCATTCAGAAA
Source organism: Leptinotarsa defecta (assembly GCA_015342085.1). Taxonomy (NCBI): domain Eukaryota; kingdom Metazoa; phylum Arthropoda; class Insecta; order Coleoptera; family Chrysomelidae; genus Leptinotarsa; species Leptinotarsa defecta. Next base: position 13,848 of record WOGO01002867.1, on the reverse strand, counting down.
AGAGCCACTCGCCTGATTGGAGACGCGAACATCACGTACAACCTTGATAGCCTGGAATATCGAAGAAACGTTGGAGATTTGTCTCTCTTCCATATATACTTTCATGGGAGGTGTTCAAGTGACTTGGCACGTTTGATTTCACAAAGAGCGGTACAGAAATACGAGACGGACTGTGGCTGTTCATCGTTTTGAGGTTCAACTCAGTACACCTCGAAATCCACTGTTCAAGAACTCTTCCATTTGCAGAACTGCGTTAATGTGGAATAAACTTCCTGATAATTTTTTTCCAAATGAATTTATTCTCCAGCGATTCAAGTCCAATGTGAATCGCTTCTTTCGCAGAGGTACCGCTTTGAGAGTACCTTAAGAATTCTCCTGTAATGCTTGGGTTTTGCCCTTGAAAAAAAACAATGAGATGCTGTCTGAGAATTCAGCAAGACCTAAAAGTATCTTTGAATACTGCAACCCTAACAAGTTAAAACTTGATATAAACGAATTGGCTTGTATTTCATCCTTCAGAATTGATACCTCTTTAATTTTCTCGAAAACAGAGAGTTCACAGAGTTGATCAAATGGAAGATCTGGGCATACATACCGATTTTGAAATGAGCATGTAATCAATGGATTTAATCTCCAGCACGTTAGGAAGATTGATCTTCCTCTTAAAGATGATCACTTGGTGATCGAAACGCATGTCGAGGTGTTAAAACAACGGTTTGGTGTTGGGAAAAACACCAGTAATCTTCATTACTTCACCAAAGGTTCCAAACAGTGCATCACAAGTACAATGAGTTTAACTAACTATAGGAATAAGTGGAATCTGTTTTCGATATGATATTATTCCTCTAGAGCACCGTAGAGCCATATTTGATTCACCTTTTTCCTAAAAACCTCAACAAACCTCTACGATTCATCCTTTTCAGTATAAAATTTCTTTCTATCATGTATTTCAACGATCTACCAGAAATAAGCAGCTAGCTACTCGCTAGTACAAGTTATAATACGAATATTACGAATCTAGGTGAAAATTCTAAAATGTGTGACTTGTTAAACAAATACTGTAGTACTCTTAATGTTTCCTTTTTGTATCTATTTGCTTTTAAAACAACTTTCCAAATTATTTTCAATCATTGCTTTCATATTATCATCAATGGAAGTGACTTGGTTTCTCTCAATTGGATTACCCGTCCTTATTGTGTACCTTTAAGGGCAGGTAGCCTGATTTTATCATTGTTCATTGCCTCTTCTTTTCTATTGAAATTATCCCAATATTTTTGAATTTTCATTGCCCCTTCGTATACTCTTGGATAGTAACTTTGAGTTTAATCTAGTATTGCTTCATCTTGGAATAATATAATGTGAGACCCTCCTTTGTTGGGAACATGTTCGAAAACAGCTGATTTGTCGCGTAGATTTTTTCGTGGTTCCAATTGTGGTGATAGTGATTGGTCGGTAGTCAGGCTGTTCGACGTGGGTGCTTTGTTCACTCCCTCGAATTGACTGCCGTGTTAGTCGGTGGTTCAAGCTCTAGTCTGAACGATCGATTTTCACTTGCTATCGTCCAACCCATGTCAGGAATCACACGTTAAAAAGTAAGACCTCGTTAATCTTTAGCTCGCACAAGTTTCGACTTCTGAGGATTGTCATTCGTAGGGGTGCGACAGCTGATTAACGGAAAAACAGATTTGATATAGATTTTTAAACATTCGAACTCTTTAGAATGATAGTTACTAATTTCCATATGGGATTTTAGGAGCTTGTAGTACCCAACGAATTGTTGAACAGATTACTTGAAACTGTTACCTACACATATAAAATATGTTTTTTCAACAGATGTAAGTTATTAGCCTATTTTATGATTGTTTTACTCATCCCCTTTATTTCAAAGAACAATTGATGAGATGAAGTGACAGTTTGTGAAGTTATACAGAAAATACTTTTCTCTACCTAGTTTGTATCCCAAACATTCGTTAAGTAATTGCATCAGAAATTATTCGAAGGATTCCTGCAAAATATACTAAATGGAAGAGTGAATGTTTCATTTTCAAGGAACACTGTCATCCTCACTGATAGACATCCGATGTTTTGCCGTGAGACACGTGATTCAGGGCTCAAAACACACAATTCATTCATAAAATTACGATTTCATGTCACAGAATGAGTTTAATTTACTCATGTCATCGATGACATCACAATGACATTCTTTCGCTTATATTATGAATTCCAGCCAAAGGAATCTTGTTCAAATTGAAAGGGTTATATATTTACGAGTGATTAATTTTTGGGAAAGAAAGTTTTTATTTTCTCCTACTCAATCTTGATGCAAAAAAATGTGAAAATATTCCAAAGAAAGGACGGAATCAATCAATTTCAAAACAAGTAACTATAATTTTAACACAATTAAGACATTAAGACGGAAGTACCTAGCAGAGGTATCTATGGTATAAATAGGAATAACATTATATGTATATTTAGTATAATCTTCCTCTTGAAGATGATCACTTGGTGATCAAAACACGTGTCGATGTGTTAAAATAACGGTTTGGTGTTGGAATGAATCTCCAGTATTATTCATAATACTCAGTTATTGAAACAATACCGGATAAATACTGATCTAGTTCTCACCTTCAAATTTTCAAATAATGTTTTCGAATTTTTCTCTTCTATCTGTGAAAACTTTTCATGAACCTACTCACTCGTCATAAAAGTTACTTCCTTCTCTTCATTTCAACACTGATTTGAAATATGGTATGAATCATATTTTTGAGAAATAATGTTGCACTGTTGTGAAGTTATAGATAGCTATTACTGTTAGTTATCACTTCACCATGTTACTTATATAATGTTTTTTTTCCCATTGATATTCGAATCTCTGTAATCGTTGGGATATAATTTTTTGGTTTCCGACCCGTTTATATACCGAATTTAATAAATAAATTAATATATGATAGATGAGCCTCTTTTACATCCAGATCAATGAATTTAAACATTCTGAAAATTAACTGAATGATCAATTAGACTTTCTTTCAATATTTTTTCTCTAATATGTCAATTGGTAATCAGTTGACACGTGAAATTTTCGTTCATCACAAGTTTCTAAAATTCTTATATTTGATAGTTTGTGATATAAATCCTATTACGAAACCTCTTCCCATTTTTGTTATTTTCTCTTGACGTTGCTACTTTCCGAATCTCAAGAATAATGATGAAATTACTAAGTGAACAATATTGTATGAATGAAGAAAAAAGTCACTCAATGTTTCGATCTTGTCATTTCTTGAGCGCCTCATCTTGCATTAAATCAGAAAAAAGCTGAAATGAAATTACAACAATTAGCATATACATACGAACAATATTAACATAGAACATGTTATTCCTCTTTGTCTATATCTTCTTTCACAATTCTATTAATCAGCCCATCCCAACAAATTAATAGATTAAAGTCGTCCACACCAGCTAAAATAATAACAATCTCGACACGTAAACCAACATATTCGTGATTATGATTGAATCAAAGTGATTTGACAGGGTGGATAATCTGCGAGTTGCGAGTCACTTATGAAAATTTAATTTGTCAATATCATGGCTCGCAGAGTGCAAAGCGAGGATGAAAAATTGCTCATTTTAGTTTGACTTGCGGATAGACAGGAAGATTGAAGAGGTTTCGTTTCCACCATCAACAAAACACGAATACATATCGCGAGTAGGAATCTCATATCTCGCATTGCAAAATTGAATTTAATTTTTTCTTGGAACTTCCAGACTATGGTTTCATTTTACAATATTATGGGGAAATTTTTTTTGTGGATCTTTCGATCCACATAACTTGAAAATTTGAAAAAACAATTAATTGACAAATCCATAAAAGTTTCAGAAAAACAGACCATCCCATCCACATCAAAAAGAGATACTCAATTATTCAACAGTTGTCAAACTGTTAATATACAGGGTGCCTCAATAATCACTTTCCAAAATGTGGGAAGAGAAAGAGGGGACCATTTCCAATAAAAATTCATGTAACATGATATCCGATTCCTCACCATTTTGTTTTAGTAATTTCTACAAAAAAACTTTTTTCTGATGAAATGAATTGAAAATCCAAGAATTGTTTCATTTCTAGAATTGAGTAGGAGGATTGACGGTCTTTCATTAACAGTATGTTTGTAAAAATTTCACATACTTTTTTTTCAAATTTTTGTTTTCAAAATTGGCATTGATTCAAGGACAACACAGATAGAAAATTCTAACTTTCTTAATGGAAACACCTGTTTTTTCTGCTGTTTGAAATATTTATGTATTTATTTTCAGTCAATAATATTTTCAATTCCAACCTGGAATATTTACTTAGATTACTACAATAGAAAATATTGGTTTACTGAAAATACGATGTTTAAATATGACTAAAAAAATTCAATTCAATTCAGAAAAAGCTTTATAATATATACTCGAAATGCCTTTTCCTTTCTTGTGTTCTCAAAGAAAAATCAAAAGGGTTCTGGTCCAGGAACCATGGTGGCCAACAGATTCTTCCACCTATTTCCATCCTCCTGCCTTGATAAATATTTGTTCAGAACTGCCATACTAGGCGGCTAAATATAATGAAGTGTCATTTAACTTGAACCACAAATCAATGTGCAAAGGTAGTTCTTCTAGCAGAACTGTAGACCGTTTCGCAAAAATTGTAGAGACTGATGCCCATTCATTCTCAGCGGAAGCTCAAATGGGTAAAGGGTTTCATGAAGGGCAATGAGTATTTACTATTACCATACCATCCTTTGCACTAATACCAAACCGGTGCTGAGAGAGAACGTTCCTTACCAGTATCAAGTTTTCCCAATAGTGTGAAATGTGGTTGCTAAATATTTCGGTGCGCCTTGAATTCAATTCATCCATCTAGAAGTTTCAGTAAATCATTTGTACCTGTTCTTACAATTTCTCTCATTTCTCTCTGTCATAGAAGATCTTATACACGCTGAATATGGTGTGGATAGAATTAGTGAAATTCCTGCAACTGTGGTCTTGGGTATTAGGCGAGATCCAACGTACACTGCATGAAGGATGTTCTGTAACTTGCAAAAATAGTACTTGGGGTATTCCTTTACGCTGCGGTTGATCAAAGGTATTACCTTCACTTGACTCATTATGTACTCTATGGAGTACCACTCATGATATACTATTGTTGTTTTTCGGATATACGGTATTCCTCTTCCATAAGTCATTACAAAAATACGGGTACGGGTCTTCGCTCTCACGAAGACGTTATCTTTGGAGTCGATAGAAGACAGTCCATGAATATCAAAGATAAACGTTGCTCTGCAAGGCAGTCAGGTGCTAAGTAAAATTGGAAAGTTGAAACCAGAGCCCAAAAACAAAATATTCTTCAATGATGATAGGCCGGATCACGAGAGCATTGCTGGACTGAATTATCTCTAAAGGAAAAGCTTGAGTAAATGAAAGCGATGATGATGAAAAGATGCCATTAATGGCATCTTCATGAAGCCTAGCACCATTGAACAGACCTGAGTAAATGAAAGCGATGACACCTCCCTTTATGATGAAAAGACGCCATTAATGGCATCTTCGTGAAGCCTAGCACCACTGAACAGACCTGAGGTAGATCGAAATAACGCTGTCTGATGTTGGATTTTGATGTTGAATTCCAGTTACAACTAGTTGCTTTGCATTGTCGAAGATTTGCTTCGCAACCAACCGCCTTGTAGAGCTTTGTTTATGTTCAATATTCGTGAATTGGATATTTTGTCAATCCCATAGATGACGTCTTCGCGAGGCGAATTCATCGTCTTCACTTACTCAGGCTTATTTTTTGACAACAGTTGAATCCAGCAATGCCTTCTTGTTATCTCATGCATCCACCCAAAATGCAACCTCCCATGTAGTGAAATGATTGAACAAAATATTTTCTCATTTTCTTTGCAGAACATTTTTTCATGGATGTGTTTTATCGATAAAGTTCATTTCATCACTATATCTCTCCATGAATTCGGTATCACGGTATAACTTTTATTCGGTACCGTTCAAGTAATGCGCAGTACATGAATCGTGAATCAAAAAAACCAAAATATAATCGTAATGAAATTTTGTCAAAAAACAATTTCAATTTTTACTTTTCAACCGCTCTTCAATTGTGGAGAGATGGTTCAAAATAGATAAGTAGATGGAAAACTTCAATAAAAAATTCAGTTCGTAACCATTCAGACATGAAGAATAACGAATCCTGAAAATTATAAAATGAAGTCTCTCGCCGAGTATGTCTGAATGCGATGAACTTAAAAAATATTGAACAATGGTCACATAATATGGCAATTGATAATCTATTCAAACGGATACGATAATAAGCTTCTGATTTCAAAGGCTTTTTATTCTTTACATGAATTCTATTCAGACATAAATTTAAATTATATAAACAAATAATTTTAATTATTGTGTTTCAGTTTCTACTGGTATTTGAACTATGTGACTTTTTAACTTTTTGTATAATGTTTACATTTAGCTCTGAACTGTATAGTTGGAAATGTTTACGGAATTGATACTTACTGTTATTTTCTATGCATTCACTTTTATATTTTTATGCTTTATAGTTTTTATATTCTCATACTTACATTTATGTGTTTAAAAATCTGTTTAAAATCTGTTTTTCCGTTAATCAGAGAATGATTAATCATGAGAATATTCATTATTATTATTCATTTCAATATGTAGCATATGTATCATTACTTTCTGACTACTTTTTCACCCCAAAATGCTGAAATCACCAAATGTTCAAATATCGCTTTCAATTTGTATAACTTATGTTTCATCTTCGACAATATCTTTCAAGTTCTGTATCTTATATTTCTTAGAATAGTAACACTTTGTCAATGAGATTTAATCTTCGACAATAAAGTACATTTTGATTCGATTTGATTTAATCCTTCCTTCACCATTTCAAGCACATTGAGATTGACCTTCGACTTAAATCAATATCTTAGGCCTCTTGTCCACTAGGAACGTACGAACGCGGTTCATACGAAAATGTTCGATGCAAATCGTCCATTGCCTCAGTATTCGTCAGGATGTAGGCGAGATGTTCCTTTGGACAGCTGACAGCGATTAACGGAAAAACATATTTTTAAAACAGAAACGGGTTTTTTAATTATTCTGATGAGGAGTTTTTCACTTTAGAATTATCACATTTGATTCCATTTTTGAAATATTTTCAATCGAACGCAATAATCAAAAATAGGTAGCAGAAAAACTGCGATTGAAATTTTTCAAACGTTGAAAGTGTTTCTGAAATATTCGCCTGGACAAGTATATGAATTGTGAAACTTGAATTTGGAAATATTCATATTGAGAAACAAGTGATTATTTTTCCCTGAAAAGAATAGAAAAAATCAGGTTCATAGTTATATGTTACGGAAGCGTAGAAGGGCCACAAATTTCGACTTTTATCTCGAAATTTCGACTTTTATCTCGAAATTTTGACTTTAATCACAAAATTACGACTTTTATTTCGAAATTTCGACTTTAATCTCGTAATTTTGAAATTACGACTTCAAACTCGAAATTTCGACTTTAATCTCGAAATTTCGACTTTACACTCATAGCATTGGAAAAAAAATTAATATAATGCTGGAATTATATAATGTTGGAAGTTTCAGGAAGAGTTGTTGCTACTGAAAAAGAAAAATAACATTGACTGGTCCATGGAATAAAAAGTGGAATAGTGAATTCCAATTGGTTAATCACTACAGATTATATAAAAAAGTCTCCCGCTGATACGATAATAATCCTTATCGAATGGATACGTTAGCTACCTTCACCATTTCAAACACATTGAGATTGCCCTTCGACTTAAATCAATATCTTAGGCCTCTTGTCCACTAGGAAAGGAAAGCTGCGAACTGCGAAGCAACGAATTCGTACGTACGCGGTTCGTACGAAAACGTGCGATGCACATCGTCCATTGCCTCAGTATTCGTCCGGATGTAGGCGAGATGTTCCTCTGAAACAGGTTTTTTAATTATTCTGATGAAAAATTTTTCGCTTTGAAATTATCACCTTTGATTCACCATTGTATCAGGCACAGGCGATATCGACGAAGGCGGGAAATGTGGGTGAATCCCGTTTACGCAAGAAGAAAGGAGTTCGGTGAATTTTCTCATTTGTGGCATGATCTTCATCTCATCGATGACTACCGTTTTTCTTATTTTCGAATAAGAAAGGACACATTTAAATACATTATTGTAACTATTTACGCACTAGATCGCAATCATATCCCAGTAGAACGAAATGGGTTCGCAATTCGCACCTATTGTGACGAACGATGCGGGCCAAATGGACGTGTTCACTATTATTATTATTCGACCCACATTCTCCAGTTCAATTTCATCTAGCACAATCAATCGTGCGATATTTGATTTCTCCATTCTGATTAGCTGGCCGACACTACTCTGTAATAGAAGTTAGGTTGAGTGTTCCACAAGGTTCCGTTCAAGAGTCTGAAAATTCGCAAAATGAATCTTCATACGATAAAGCATGGTCTTTATTCATTTCCTAATGATGCTCACTTGGTTAGTGGAACGCGTTAATAAATGACTGTCATATTGAAACTCGAAAAACCGTTACGACAATAACGATGAAACGATAACGAATAAACGCACGCAAACGATCGAAAACGTACGGAAAACGGTCGAAAACGATCGCTCGCAAAACGGTCACATGTAAAACGGTCGAGTACTTCGCTCCCCCATTGCCCTCACGTTGACTCCACAACCCGTAACCCCTCGACACCTTTAGTGCCACCTCCTCCTTCTCCTGATGATGCTTACTTGGTTAACAAAGAAACGAGACTCAGTGTCCTGCTGACATGTTGGAACACTAGACTTCTGTTAAACCGACATGTGTATTTCTTAAATGATGTATTTTGAAACGACCTGTATACACATTGATATCATATTTTAAACCGTCATGTGTTTTTTCCCTAAGTGATATATTTTGACGCACCCTGTACACTTCGACGCCATATTTGTTTTCAATGATATATTTTGAGATACCTTGTACACAGTCGTATTCCTAACCCTTCATTTTCAAACCGGCAACGCTATATTACTCCATAAACAATATTCATTGTACAACTGGCAAAACCTGCTTGCGATAACAACCGGTAAAACCTCGATACCATCTCCATCTCTCTTTGCATCGATTACGTCACACGCGTCTCTCGCTCTTACACACACATATACACATCTTTATATGAAATGTCAGTTTTTTCCCAAATATAAGTATATTTTCCTATCTTCAACATGATAATGACGATTACAACTTCGCTAACAGTATACGGAAATTAAAAAAATGCGGTGAAGTATATAAAATGAGTCAATTTCGGTCCCGACAAAACTCACGCTTTAAATACCCATCATTCGCAGTTACTTTCAATGTCTTACATTGGTGTGGAGATTAAGGACAATGTCTAACACGCGGACGTTGTGGGTTCGATTCTCATAACTATAAACTTTTTTTAATTAGGATCACGTGACAAGGGGGCCTGAGCGGAGATGCGGTGTCCCAAGGGGGCCGATAGATGAGGCGGAGTACTAAGCGGGCCGAGTTCTACGCTTGAATCGCTACGATAGTCATTCCATCCTGCGTCGATAACGTCACACGTTTCCCCCACTCTTGTTTGAACCAAAAATTGCGAACAGTCCAGCTCTATAAAAAAATACATAGGATTTTGAGCCAGAAGTATCTTTGTTCATCCACAGGTTTAAATTTCTCGCTGTATGCTCGGTAGCTTCTGATTGGTCGACTGGGTGATGACGTAAAGTAGAGGAGTGCGGAAAACTACGTCACGCCTACCTCGAGTTGGGTGTTCCACAAGGTTCCAATCAGAGGTCCAAAAAGGTCCAGAACGGACCTACGCAAATTTACACGTGTTTTTCCATAAGAAATGAGCCAGAACTCCTATAGCTATAGTACTCAGGTGTTCATGCCGTCATGTTTTCAGAATTACTGTTCATTCCCCACCCTTCGCGGTTAAAATATCAAACATGTATTCAACATGAATTTCGGTATCATGTGATCTGAAAACATGTTTGATATTCGTTCCTCCACAAATTCCAAAATTTCAGTATTGCTCGATTCCATATAACTCGGCTAGTTTTTCAGTTTGAAATGACCTCTCTTCACTACTAGATGTAAAGGAGAAATATTCAAATGTGCCTGTAGTGCAGCTGTGATAGTTTTCATTGCTCCTGTTGCCACGTTCTCCTCAGTTTGAACTTTTTCTACACATTTGTTCCAGGTCAACCTGGGATCTAGTATAACTCTCAGATATTTGACTTCTTTCGATATATTTATTCCTTCACTTTGAAGTTTCGAAGGTCCTCTGTGAATGCTTCTATCATTGGGCTTATATTCAAACTTCCTTTGTTGGTCCATTGGCATCGTGTTTCTGAAATGTCACGGCGGTTAGCAAATTCACTCCTGCAGTTTATTATTTATTATCGTCATTATAATATCAACGGCCTCTACTGGAATGACTATTTCTCTGCATACACGAGAAATTCATATTCAATATGGTTTCTAATGCCGAGGATCACTGTTGAATTCTAGTTGAAGTGCGTCTCTACTCGAAGTTTGGACGACCTGCTATGGTAATGTCAAATGATTGTTGATTGTTCAACATTATTTTCAAATAATCATCAATCATGAACTTCGTGAAACTTTCTAACAGCACTGGGACCCCAATAATGCATCACTCCTTATATATTGAACTCAAACCCTCAAATCCATAAACTATAATTCAGAAAAGACTCCGTTCATATATATATATATGCGAAAAAACTTCCGAATGCAGTCATATTCTATTGAAAAATATTGTCCAGGCAAAATGAGTATTCCTGAATCATAAAAAAGCAAGAAAATATTTCAATAGATATGGAATCACCTCGTTATGCAGACAATAAGGTATTTTCGGATTTATGGGAAAATTCCCTTGTTGGAGAATATTCAATTTGGGGTTGAATTCGAATAGATTTTCCCAACTGTGGTCGTCAAATCTTTTTACATCCATTTCTATGGCCGCTGAGATTAAACTCGTTTTTATAGATATATTTCTGTGGTCGAGCAGCGAATATTCTACTCTACATAAATGGAAATATAATTGTCATTGCATTCATCATCATATACTTTGGGAGCAGAGAAAGAATATTCTATAAAATTACAATAATGAATGCTCAGTATGTTAATCTACTGGAATATATTTGAAAACTATGAAAATGTGATTTTTATTTGATATTCAATGTATCTCAACTTTTTTCTGTAAGAGGTATATAATCTGCAAATTAATGTACTATCAATTGGGTTATGCACTTTTTGATGGAAATATATGAAAATAACATGTCGTGAAATACAGAAATAAACTACATTTACAAGTTTTGCTGCTGCTACTGCTGTCATTATGCCTTGACTGAACATGTTCTATGGCCATAACAAGAATTATAATGATCCTCAAATTTCACATACTGAAAACAATTGGATGGGGTGAATAACGAAAGAAAAGCGATGAATGAAAGATCAGACCTCAACACAGTAAAATGTATATATTCTTTTTGAAAAATTGAAACGAAAAACTAAAATCACCATTTATTCATTCTCACGATACTGGGTATAAAAATGTTCTTGAATAATATGTAATCACCCATGGATATCTTACAGTAGTCCCGAAGAAAGCAATAAACATTGCTGAAAGCTTGACAGATTCCAAATAATTCAACTAAATACACTCTATTATTAACTGAATTTTCGAGAAAAATATAAAAAATCAGTTATGAATCTTTTATATGTAAATACAGGTTATAACAAAAAGGTAGGTCTTAAATTGAACCACATACTCTAGGGTCAAAAATAACTTGATTGGGTATAACTTACCTTGACGCTGATGTGTATACAAAAAATTTACAGCTTTTGGAGAGTACAAAATGAAAATCTATATTTGTAAATATTTTATGAACTGTTCAACATTTCGTGATTGAAATGGGTCCAAGGCTTTCTTATCATAAGAGCATATTTTTCAGCCCATAAAAATTTCAGAGGGGTATTGAACCACTGAAATCCCCCCAGTTTCTCTATGCGTTAGAATTGAATTAATATTGCGACAATATTTCCGTTTTATTTTACTTCGTTACACTGTTTCAAGAAGCCAGTCTTCATCGATATGCAGGCTCTTCTTCATATTTTTTTGAAAATTCATAAGTTGGCTGTTCAACACTTGTTGTTTCCAATTATTGCGCATTTCGGGAGTTTTGAAAAATTAAAACTTTCTATTTCAATGGTTTGTACGTTTGCAGATATGCATTGAATTCTAGGTGAGTTTGATCAGGCTGAAACAAGGTTTCAGATGATCATCTATAATTTCAGTAATTACAGGTAAATGCAAAAGAAATAGTTCAGCAAGGTGTTAAATGGAAAAGCAAGGTGCAAGGTGTTATATGGACAAATATTTCAATCGGAATACACCAAATAGACGATAATTTATCTCCATTGATCGTCGTTTACGGGAGATGGGTGCTTTATGACCGTTCAAACATACGTACAAGACACAAACGATGAGAAAATTTCAAAATTTGTTCAAGAAAACCCTGGACGCAGTTCAATGGTGATAGCTGCTCAATTATATATTGGTCAAATGATTGTTCGAAGAATATTGAAGGAACATCATCTCCATCATTTAACAACAGTTCAAGAATCACTAGCTGAAAATTATCTTGAAAGAATGGGTTTTTGTAGCTGGTTCCCAACAGGAAACAATCGAAATATTAATTTAAATGATCATATTTTATTTATCCAAGCAGCTACTATAAACGGAAATGGAATTATGAATCACCATAAGGCACACATATGAGCAGAAGAAACACCTCACGCAGAAGAAAACAACCCATCAACAAAATACTTTCAAAGTTAATGTTTGGGCAGGCATTGGGAATTATAATGATTCACTATATGGTATTCACAAGATGGAGTTCAAGCGCATTTCGATGACGAATTTAGGAAATATTTTTTCTTTATATACTTTGGACGTTGGATTATACCCAGATGCACCTATTGACTATTGCTTCTGGGTTTTTTTTTAAAAAGGGTGTGTATTCTGGTGAAATGGTCGGCGAACAACAACTGAATCATTGGAAGTGCAATTTCAGGAAAAACATTATATTTGTACATATTTTTTGTAGATAATATGAATTCACAGTTATTATAACTTTTACAAACAATGGTGCATCAAACCAATATAATTTAACGAATTGAAGAATTAACTGTCTTAAACAAATCAATTTTCAACAATATTTCACTTTCACAACTAATTTATATACAACACTCAGCAACTAACGCTTAATTTATCTTTACAGTTCGAATTCTAGCTACAGACTGCCTGGCCGACTAGATGTGGCGCTATTTTATATCGGCAACGATCGCTCCGAATCTCGCTAGGGATTTCAGGACTCATCTACACCTTTCGCGATGTTTCGCGAAGAGTCATGCGTTTACTGACTAAGATATCGGTCAGGGCCGGCTTCAGATTCATTACATTGTTCCCTTCTTAAAGACGTTTCGCCCCGAAATGTCATCCTTGGCGTCTGTCGATACCTGCAGGACTCCCCATATCTGCACTGTGAAGTTCGATGGAAGTAACACTCCACAGTTTTCATGCTCTGTCGTGGAAGATGGTTACCACACACCAAAATCTTGATGCCGCTGGATCTGAAGATCGTTTCCAACATGCTCCTCACAATTCTCCAGTCCAGCCTGTCGAGCCCAGAGGCTAATTTCGGGATTGCCAAGTCCACGAGA
>WOGO01002866.1:0-15130 GCA_015342085.1 Leptinotarsa defecta | reverse complement strand
CACTGTCAACTAAGGCAACACCTCCTTAATATGGGGCTAGTGTGTCAGGTGTCAGGCATGTCCTGTGCGAGTGCCCGGAGTTATCGTCAATAAGAGAGTGTCTGTTCGGCGAGTCTTGGCCTACACCTGCCGATATAAAGGAGATGTCTCCCAGCGACCTATCCACCTTCCTGGAAAGGACAGGAAGGACGATGACCTAGGAGGACAACTCCTCGGGAGGGTGTACAATGGGTCACATGTGGCCTAAGTGCTGTGGGCTTACACTCACCCTTCCTACTCTACAGATACAGGGAGGAGAAGGGCACAATACTGAGTGATTAGGTGATTTAATGTCAACAATATCCCTAATTCTCTTGAATTTAGGCTTCAAAAATTTTAGTTATTCAATCACCAAATTCAAGTGAGGTTCTTATTTGACGCACTCATCAATAATAACTCCTAGATAGTTAACTTGTTTATCAGGCACGATGGTAAAGTTTTCATATAAAAAAAGAAAAGTGAAGGAAGGCTAATATAATCTGTGCGAAAACTATTTTTGAAGATTCTGGAAATCTGATTCCACTGTCCCACTTCCTATTTTAGAGGGAACCATCACGAAGATTCTTCGTAGAATATAGCTGCATTGTCCGTATACGTGAATATGTTTCTAGCTGATTGAGTCATGAACAGATCAACAATAGTTAATTGAAACTACACAATAGTTATTTTGGCTTCAATGAAATGTGTCGATTAATACCTCACACCACGTATTCATCAACACTCTAGTCCAATTTTCAACCATTCAGAATTATTACCAAAGTATGCTGTTCTAAAATTACACAAACATTTCATCGGGAACATAAAGCTTTGCCGATGGAGTTCATTTCTGTTCGACATTTAAATTCTTCCATTATCTGATTTTACAGAAATTATCGTAAAAACTTTTGAAAGCACTTCGTCATCCGAAAATACTTTACGATAGCAATTTTATGCTCTATCAAAAAACATTTAAACCTAATCAACACAGTATAGGTAATAGTAATAAAATTTTGGATGTGTATCAGCCGATTGTTTCCTGGAATTTCGGACCCGCTCTTGATGTGAGGGACCTTTGGGGTTGTTAGTCTTTGCGGATGGTAGCGACAGAATTGGGAAAAGCTGATTAACATACAATGAGCTGATAGAGTGATTAATTTTTTTCAAGACTAGACTGCATTTGTGCATTTACAATGTGTGATAGTAATAATTTTATGGTGCACTGAAAGCAAGTTGTTTTTGTAAACAATATTTACAAAACGATTCACGGAGAAATTATTTGAAACAAATTTGACATACATTTGTATGTCAAATTTTAAATTATCAATACTGTCATAACTCACTAATAGGATTTATTTTTAAATTGAAAGGGAAATAATTTTGGGACAGTTCAATTTTTGCGTAAAAAGGTGGTGGCTTCCTACTTCTGCATCTTTACAGAAGAAAATGTGGGAAACTTCCAAAAAAGGAAGAGAGTAATCAATTGAAAAAATTAACTCTATACAAAGAAGTAACATTGAATTACACCAAACAAAAATATTTTCCAAAAAACTACTTTTATATGAACACTGAATTATACAGAAGACACTATTCTATTCTATTTCTTCTATTCAGTTTGTATTCCAAACATTCGTTATGGAACTGAATCAGATACCATTCAGAGGATTGCTACACAATAAAGATTTATTTTGATTTTCACTATGAAAGGTAAACAAAAACGTGACACGTGTTTCGCTATACAATCGCTTTCTTAAGCAAGACTTGATTCACCATTTTCAGATTGAAACATTTCATGTTCTAAAAACATTACTATGATCTAAGGTTCGAACAGATAATCAATTCTAATCTAGTTTCAACTACCTGAGAAGAGCGGATACAATGCATAAAAGTTATGTGAAAAACAAGTCAATATATCAATAAATATTACATATTAATTATTCTAGGGCGACAAAGAATGAATATCGGATAAGAACATACGTATTAAGTAACAGGGAACTATTCTCAATTTGATCGTTCATGTTTATGATCATAAAAAGATTGTCACAAATTATGAACCAGTATACTAGACGTTACAGGAACATTTCAATATGTGGCGATATGCATATAGATAATTTGAATTTATCAAACTGCGAGAATAAAAATTCCACCGAAATGGACTGCCTTACTACAAAAATAATTAAATCAGTAACAAAACTCATCTGTGAACCATTGGCATTCATAATTAATAAATCTGTCGAGGACGAAGCTTTTCCAGACCTCCTAAAAATTGGAAAAATAATTCCCTTATACAAGAAAAATGACACCTTTATAATCGATAGTTATAGACCAGTAACCATTCCCAGTGTGTAGGCTAAAGTAATTGAAAAAAGTATCTGTAACAAATTATTCCCTATTTTAGTGACACACAATATTAACAGTAGCCATCAACATGGGTACTGTTCAGGTAAGTCGACGGAAGGATCAGCTGCAATTTTCCAGGAGCATTTGTAGCTGCACTTTTCTTTGACTTATCCAAGGCATTCGACTCCATAGATTTTGATATATTTACTAACAAATTATATGCCATAGATGTTAGAGGGACATTTCTTGCATGGGTAATATCATATATGAAGTTCAGGAAATTATATGGGATTATATGGGATGATACGAACACTGTTCAACATTCAACGTAGACATTGAAGTTCCACAGGGCTCAGTTTTGGAACCGCTAATTTTTCTGATTTATATCAATGATTTACCGCAAAATTTAGGTACAAAGTCAATATAACTTTTTGCCGATGATAGTGCAGTCTCAGAAGGAGCTGATAGTCCTGCGAAACTCCAGGCGAAACTGAACACAATAAACTTATAGTCAATGCCGACAAAATGGTGTTAGTTCAATTCTTCAAACGAAGATACTTAGAGCAGCCAATACAGGTCGATATCAACAATGTCACTATCAGTCGGAAACCACAAAATTTTTAGGACTTCATATAAATTCAGGGTTGAGTTGGCAAGTTCACATAAATTATGTTTGCAAGAGAATCAACACCAGTTTTTATGCATTGGTACAACTCAAAAGGTTGTGAATGAAGATCATTTGTTGAACATCTACTATGCGCTAGTTTATTCAGTTCTATCTTACAATTTACTTTTGTGGGGAGAAGGAATTAACATCAGTCGAGCATTCATCTCTCAAAAAAGGATCATACGTATGTTGTATGGCCTTTGATACACAAATTCCTGTAGACCAATTTTTAAGGAAAGGAAAATTTTAACGCTACCATCTATATACATTCATAGTTGTCCGATTTTTGTAAAAAAAACGGGAGTTTGAAACTGATTCAAAGTGTTACAATCACCCAGCAAGAAATGGAAATCAATGAATATTTTGCGTGTACTTCCAAATAACTATAAAATGATTTGAAATCCCTGAAAGAACTAAAATAGAAGAATTGAAAAAGAACAGCTGAAAATAACAATTATATTAAGCAAAAAAAACACTGAAATGAAATAACAGTGAAATAAAATACAAGTAAAATAGAACAATTGAACAAAAATAAAATAAAAATGAAAAAAATATCAGACAATGGAAGTCCGACCTAATGAAATTCATCATAAAACTATGTCAATCACCTTCAAACAAATGTGTTCAATGTATTGTAATCTCTAGGTTATTTATCAACTCCGTATCATACACCTACATGTTTCTTTCTACTTGTTAAATGATCATTTCAAAGGAATACAAACATCATTACTATTATTATATATGGATTTCCATACTTTCCAGAAGATCAAGTTTCCAACATTTCTTCTGCAAAAAAAAGTTTCGAGTTCATGACTGATCTCATGCGCTTGCATAAGGAGATGAGTTGCATATGTTGAATTTATTTTTCCATTCTAAAAACTGTTTCTATGGTCTTTTATACGATAAATAACTGTTCTTCCAGTTTTTGTAAAACTGGGATTCATTCCTCAAGAAACACAAAACCAGAACATTCATTTATAGCTCTTACAATCGCCACCAGGCGAATACTCTACCTTTCAAAGTAAACTCGACCTGTGAATGTGGTAGTTTCTTGCTTTCTTTATTCTTTTGATCCACCTAGTCTGCTGACTCTTTTGTTTTATAAATAGCATTTCAAGTAGTTGTTTGACAACGTAGGCCAAATTAAAATTCATAATTTAGACTTGGTTTCAAAGAAAAAAATCGAAACTTGAGAACGGCGAATTGTGTCCGAACAAAAGATTTAACGAGGTGACAAGAGAAGACGCTTCTAGATACAATGGTGCTCTGAATTATTTGAGAGGTCGGAAATTTCACAATGGCTTGTTTTTCTGGAGAATTTTTCTTTGAGACAAGAAACAAAATAATTTGTCGTCCAAGAAAAATGTATCTGGTCGATTACGTGGTGTAAAAATTACAATGAATATTTCCTATTGTTTTTACACGTTTTATATTAGCTTCACCTGTATGTATGTTTGTTTGTAACTCTCCTTTTCATTTCATATCGGGATCTGTATTTGACAGAATTATCGACATTATTGCCTGATCTATTCGCGGGCAGATGGCGCTGTACGTAACCTACTTGATACATAGACATTATTGCGTAATCTATTCGCGAGCAGATGGCGCTGTACCTAACCTCCTGGATATATCGACATTATTGCTTAAACTATTCGCGGGCAGATGGCGCTGTTCGTAACCTCCTTGATATAATTCTAACTCGATTTACATGTATTTCTTCATTTGAAAAAAGTATTTTTTTTTATCAACACGAGCGCCTGCTGCCTTATTTGTAACCCTCCTTTGCGCGCCTGCTACCTTGGGCTTGGTAGCTGATATTCAGGCTTTCTCTCCGGAATCAGAAAATATCAATGGTAATTTTTCTAAACAATATACGGCTGATTGGTCCCAAAGTTTAGATAATATAATTATAGTTTAAAAAGATTAAAAATCGCGTTTTTATAGCATACGAAACTGAAAAATGAATATAGTTTAAAAAACTAAAAAACACAATTTTAAAGAACATCGAACAAAAAAGTTAAAAACATTTTTTTTAATGAGCTTGAAACAATAACGAACGAAAAATTCTAGTATTGATGTGAAAAACGAGAGGGCGTTTTGTGCTATATTTTTTGTATATCAAGCGCCCGTCGTTTTTTTCACAATAATACTAGTATTTTTTTTGTTTTAAGCTTATTTATTTTGCAATTTTATAAATCGATGAGAAAAAATATGCGATACAATAAAATTTTTTATCATCTCCAGTAATCATTAGTTAATTTTCAAATATTTCCAAGGTTTCCCGACGCTTCGGTGACTGTTGTTTACAAATTTTCGGTAACAGAATATTTTCCAACAGTTCATTTTTCAAAACCAAGCTTCTATATTCCCCTATCAAATCATTCATATTTCGAAAATGTTCAACTTGCAATGATTTCAGGATCATTTTAGGCTCTTTTATATAGTCTAGTTCACAAACGAAAGATTTGCTAAGTAAAATCATACCAATTGAAGAGCCCAGAAGAGGCAATACCAAAAAAGCACACAATGTCAAGGTTTTGCTCACTGTTTTATTCGATTACCATGGCGTAGTGCATCAGGAATCATACGGTCGATAAAGAGTATTATCTTGAATTATGCGCCGCTTGCAAGAGGCAATACGAAAAAAACGTCCGGTATTGTGGAAAATCAATTCATAACTTTTGCATTACGATACTGCACTGTTCCTATTTTTTGGCCAAAAACAACATAGTAATCATGCCTCAGCCACAGTATCCACCATATTTAGTACCCTGCGACTATTTCTTGTTCCAAAAATTGAAGAGATCCATAGAGTTTTGCGTCGATTGAGGAGATGAAAATCGAATCGCTGAGAAAGCTCGAAGACCAACAAATGCATATCAGAACTGCGTCGAGGATTGAAAAAAAAGCTGGCACGAGTGTATGATATCTGAGAAATTGATGAAGAAATAAATATTCTTTGAGAAAAATTAAAATTCATTTTAGTTTTTCAACAGACCTCGTAGGTATCCTGCTCAATAAGATTGCTGATCGCGAAATCGCGATCAGAAGTGAACAAAATCGCTGGACATCATGCTGATGCATTGAAAATCAAACCACCAGCTATATGAAACACATGCTTGCGGTGTATATTTTTTTTGTAAAAGAATTCATATTTTCATTACGTCTGATGATTACTCACTCTTATATAGTCAATTCAAACAAAACGAAATACTGATTAAAACCTATTGTAATAGCGAATTCAAAAAGAAGAAGCAATTTTGACAGTGAAAAATGGAATGTCTGTTTCAAAATCAGGTCACTTGAGATTACAACAGGTTGAATAATGAATCTGCAAGTATTTCTCGTTAATAATTTTCGGGATTTTATTCGCAATTGCGAATGAAAGCTGAATTTTGTTATACACTTGTGAACTTAAGTAGAAATTAGAACCTCTGCCGTGAAAATAATCTATTGGAAACACTTCCCTCATCAGAACAAAAATGTGCCTCTCGAGGCGTGTTTCGCTAACCAAGTTAGCATCATTAGGAGATGATTATTACTACTATATAGTTCATTGAAATGACAAAAATCTGGTTGAAGGGACAATAAACAACTTAAATAAAAAAAAACTAAATGTTGAAACAATCCACATTATTATTCCCATAGCTTTTAAAAATTTCTCGCAGTATTTGCTATCAATAAGATTTTCTCAGCAATACAATTGCCGAGAAAACTGATGTCTTTTGAACACAAAATTCAAAACTGTTTACGTACATTACAACAACGTGACAAAAAATCAATGAAACATTTCAAATAGAACTTTTTCTAATATTTTTTCCGCAAAGTTATACGAGGAAATATTAAAGCAAAAAAAACCAAGAATGCCAAGAGTTCTCTTCGAGTTTCTGGAAAAACAGAAAAAATATATGAAAATTACTATGTTTTATTAACCTTAATGAGTTCCCCAAAATGTAGAATAATTTTTCCAATTTTTTTCTGTAATGTCAATAATTCAGAAAATTCAAAAGAACAAGTGAACATTCGTTCATAGCACGCATATAATAAAAAAATCAACTCATTTTCAGATTTCTGAAAAAGAAAGAAATAAATTAAATCCATAAGACGTCTCAATTTTCCTCTTTATGAAAAAATACCGAAATATTGGCAATCTAGACAATATTGTTAACTCACTCTATATATGTCCAAACAAATTACGTCTATGGAA
Organism: Leptinotarsa defecta; assembly: GCA_015342085.1. Lineage (NCBI taxonomy): Eukaryota > Metazoa > Arthropoda > Insecta > Coleoptera > Chrysomelidae > Leptinotarsa > Leptinotarsa defecta. The sequence goes on along the minus strand of WOGO01002866.1, from coordinate 7,901 downwards.
ATATTCTCGAATTTGAGGAAACTTGTGAAGATGTTATTCAAATGGCTTTGTCCTTTTGAAGGAATATTAAATGAGAATTCAAGAAACTACGCTATACTAGACACGCCTGAAGAAGCTACTCTAGTGAAACACGTGTTGCATTTTTGTAAAACTGTTTAGGAGCTAGTATGGGCACGCCTGAAAAAGCTATTTCATAGCGAAACACATGTTGCGTGTTTGTAGAACTGTAAAATGAAAGTCTCACAATAAAGTTTTTCTAGATATATAATCATTGGCAATCTAGACAATATTGTTAACTCTATATTCCCAAACAAATTACGTCTACGGAAATATCCTCGAATTTGAGGAAATTTGTGAAAATGCCATTCAAATGGCTTTATCCCTTTGAAGGAATATTAAATGAGAGTTCAAGAAACTACACTATACTAGACACAACTGAAGAAGCTACTATATATCGAACCACGTGTTGCGTTTTTGTAAAACTGTTTAGGAGTTAGTATAGGCACGCCTGAAGAAGCTATTTTATAGTCAAACACGTGTTGCGTTTTCGTAAAACTGTTTAGGAGTTAATATAGGTACGCCTGAAGAAGCTATTTTATAGCCAAACACGTGTTGCGTTTTTGTAAAACTGTTTAGGAGTTAGTATAGCCACGCCTGAAGAAACTATTTTATAGCCAAACACGTGTTGCGTTTTCGTAAAACTGTTTAGGAGTTAGTATAGGCACGCCTGAAGAAGCTATTTTATAGCGAAACGCGTGTTGCGTTTTTGTAAAACTGTTTGGGAGCTAGTATAGGCACGCCTGAAGAAGATATTTTATAGCGAAACACGTGTTGCGTTTTTGTAAAACTGTTTAGGAGTTAGTATGGACACACCTGAAGAAGCTATTTTATATCGAAACACGTGTTGCGTTTTTGTAAAACTGTTGGGGAGCTAGTATAGGCACGCCTGAATTAAACGAAGGTGCAACACGTTTTTCCATTATATAACAGCTTCTTCAGGCATGTTCAGTATTGAATGAGCCTGAATCGATTATATTTTGAAGGATAGGGTAGAAAAATGAAGCATTAATTCAAATTAGTGATAAACTAAAAAAGGAGTCTAATGATGGATTGAAAAATTCCTTTCAAACAATAAACTGACTTTTTTTATGGGGTTATTTTTTGTAAAGACGGCATGGCATGTGAGAATTATTTTTTAAACTAGTAACTAAATAGGAGGCCCATAAAGAAAACAAATTTGTGAAAGTTGTTATACTTACTTAAGTAAATATTCTGGTGGCACTAAATAAATGCACAAGCATTAACTAAAATGTGAATGAGATAAAACCATATCATCCTGAGTATCCTAACATCTACAAAAAAAGTGAAGAACAAACATTTCAACTGGCCAAAGCCCGAATTCTTCAGTAAATTTAAATAGTAGTTATGATACTACTACAGAAAGAGGGCTGGGTATTTTACAAGGTCCAGGTAGAAAAATCAACATACCTAGGAAAGGAACCAAGAAATATTGTCTTATTCTGTTTGGAACAAGAAATAATTCAAATATTCTTTCAAAATAATATTGAACTAATTTTGAAGGGAACAGTTTTTAGGTTTTCTATGTCTCCAACATAAAGGAAGTGAGAAAAGACGAAGAAATGAAATGTATCAATGAGAACATTTACCAAAGATGTGTGAATCAGACACAAAAGATTCTTTCAGATAACATCTGAAACAAAATCCATTGAAAACGAAATATATAAACATTGAAATAGGTACACGACATTTTTCCTATTCAGTTTATACTGCCAACATTTGTTATAGAAACAGATATTGATGAAAGAGTATTGAAAGAAAATCTTCATCTCCTGATGAGCAACCTTTTAACTGATTTCGGAAGAAGATTCACTTGACTCTTGCAAAATTTCACGTCACGTCAGAAACAAATGAAGTACATTTAATTTCACATAATTCAAACTGTTTCAGGTGGATTTTTTCATCTCAATCGTATCTAAGAAAAACTGATGTGCATGATCTTCACCTATTTATAAAGATTTCGTGAGCAGTCATTTATTTCTTCCTGTCTCAGGAAGTTTCCCACTTTCTATATAATAATGGGGAAGTGATTCTGAACTGTCGATATAAGGACGTTTACGTTAGTTAATATCTACTATAATACTAGTTTTGAATGCATGTGGTTTATCACCGTGTCAAACCTGAAATAGGGAGTCGGAGGGTCATTCTCAATTGTTAACACTACAGCCATTTAAGATTTTATCCAGGACGATTCCAAATTTACCAAACAAGAAAAGAACGCCGTAACTATTTCAGTCGTTACCAATAACTTTTTCTCCACTTACCAATCATGTGTATCCAAACCGGTAAAAATAAGAACCCACAAAACACCCACAACATAAACAACAAACAAAAAGTACAAGTGAAAACCATAAAAACTAACAAAGCGGAACGTCACGATAACTTTTATGCACAAGAACAAGCGTAGCCGAAGATATGCCGGCTTCGAAGTTTGTTGCAAGCAGCGCAGCGGTCACTATTCCAAGACCTACTCCGTGTGTACTTCTTCTGCTCAAAACGCGCACTGAACTGTCACGAGCACGTCGCGAAGAAGCGACGTTGCCACGAGAGCGGTTTTTAGTGGATATGGAGAATAAATCTATTTGACCGTGATACACGGCAGAAATCTGAATTTTTGGAGCTCTCTAACAGTATATTGTATTTTCAAATTGTGGTTATTACTCGAATACTTGACTCCCACATTAAATAAATTTTGGAACCACCTATTTTTGACCGCTGATCCCGAATCTGAAGTCAATATGTGGCGTTCAATCGACTTTCATAGATACGACCATCCAAAAGTAATTTTTTAAATATCTCTTCGTTTCAGGTCGTTGAATACATTATCAAAATAAGACGAAATAACCACTTGAAGTGCATAAATATGTTTTTCAGAGTATTTCAAGGTTTCAAGAGAGATAAATTTCACAGGTGTCATAGAAATTTTAAACTATTTGGAAAATTGCTTCTCGGGTACCAATGAAAGAACCAATGACTTCAATTTTACCGTTAATTTTATAAATCTCCTTGAAGAGTTTGATGGTTGGTTCATACATTTCTTTTTTTTTGCTGTACTTCCTCATAAACTTCAATTTTTTTTTCGGATAATATAGTGGCTATTAGGTGACGAATGACGCAGTGCTTAGTGTTCCTAGAAGTTAACCAAATGGACACAATTCCTAAACGTGAGGACCCAATACAATGTCTGTACTGTTACTGTACTGTACTGTTATTTTAATACCTTCTGTTCACTCAGTTGTAGGCAGGCACTCTTGTGCAGTGATTCAAGAATTTGCTGGAGTTAGTGGTAGTTAAGCTCATTATTAAATTGTTCCAGTTATCTCTAGTTTCTCTAAAAATATCTCTCAACTTTCGTCCAAAATAGGTTCATGTATCATTTAATAACTGTTTTCAGGTTCTTCAAACATGTGTTGGGTTCATCATGAAATAATCTTTTTTGTAGTAGCACTTTCTGGTGTGATCTGAGTTTCTTAGTTATATTGAAACTTCGAAAACATGCCTCCAATGACGCTTGAAAGAGAACTTCTCTTCTCACGTCTGGAAAAGAGTACCGCATACTGTCTAGAAAGTCTGACGGTATCAACACAATCGCTTGTGGTAAATCTCCAAAAGAAATGTTTGCCCTATCTCAGATGCGTGAAAAACTTCAAAAATTGATGAATACGATAAAGTACTGATTGATTCGACTCTTCAATGGATTACATCAGCACTATAACTCAAGAAAATTTTCTCTTGATTCAGTTTTGTTTATTTTTCAGGTTATGGAAGGTTGAAAACCCGACCCGACTCTCGTTGAAAAGAGAGCTCGCCTAAATAGATAGGTCTAGATATTGAAAGATGACAGTGTCCTAGTTAGCACTTACTTCATTTGCAGAAAATGCTGGTGGTTTGCAGATATTGCTACACTGAATCAATATTTGAGTTGAGCTCTTTGATGTTACAAAAATCGGTTCCAAAGTTGTTACTAGATATATTCGCACCTAGAGTTTTACCATGCCATTTAGTTGGAGCTTGAGTAAAATTATCCTAATGAGTGAACTTAATAATATCTGCGGAATGAAGCTCCCAAATCAGCCTATGTTATATTCGATTGGGTGGGTCATTTTACCTCCATAGTCGTGCAATATTGATGGTACTCACCATAAAGCGAAAATCTCTTACTTGCAGACATATTGGTATGAGTGAATAATATATTGCTGTGTTTTACGGGAATTCAATACATTTGGCAATATTAAGAAATATGGGCAACCTTCCATGTGGAAAATAGTCTTTGAGAACACAGCACAGACATTATTTCTGTAAAAAATCTGAATAGGGTCATTTTGTATTTTCGCAAATGTAACTAATATTCAACTGAGTTTATTGGTGAAACAATTAACAAAATTATATAATTGCGTAGTTATATTGAAATGTTCAAAAAATCTAATGAACAGAATATTAAAAATATAGCATTTTTGTTGAAATATCGACCGTTGTTGCCATTTAAGACGGTTAAAGTTTTTAAAGGACTATTCAAATTTTTCACAATTAACATTATGATGAAACCACAGATAATGAAATCATTTATGTGACTGAAAATTTCGAGGAACTCTGATATATAAAATAATTACTTTTTAATTCAATTGAGCGATTTATTTCTCAGAAGGTTTTTCTCAAATGCTTTTTAGTGTTTCATTTCTGTTAGATATCCTGAATTTATATTATAAGTTTTTTCTCTATCAAAGAGATTTTGTTGGAAGAGATCTCATTTATATTTATCCATGATACTAATGGATCAATTTTTACAAACATTTTTTTATTTCTAGACTTTCGCTAACACCACAGCTTCCTAGTCATTAATTTTCATCAAATAACGGGTTATACCATTCATTATTCAGATATTGAAAGTTGTGGAAACTGAGAAAAACCACATTGTCCTCGTTTGAATTTGTCTTAGAAAAATTATTTTTAGACCCTATAAGAGTCGTCAATCTTTAATGAAACGTGCCAAACAAATACATAATAATAAAATTGTTTGTCAATCTGCTCATGAGGTCACCAAAAAATAATAATTTTGAAATAAGTTTCCTAAGTGACAATGAAAATAAAGTATCAAGTAACTTCCGAGGAGCACGAACTTTCGGACGACATTTATGAAGAAACGCTTATGGCAAAGACGAAGAACACCTGGAGCGAGCGGCCCAAAGTGCATAATTTACGATATTTTTTCAACCCAGCTGCGCATCGGGATCCATTTCTTTAATCTGCTGCTAGTGCTTTTCAAAAGCCGAACTTTTCCCTTCAGCAAACACCACTTTGCTAATTCATTCGATTCATTCAACCATCTAGTTTTCCCCACGGAATAACAATTAGCTAGACTTGGGCCAGACGAGAGCAACCTGTATGTATGCGAATTATAATTTTCTCCGGCCACTTGATCGGCTATACTTGTAAGTTTAGGCCAGTTTTGGCGAGAAACAAAACAGCTGCGATAACATGTGGACAAGAGGACAACGCGCATGTCTAATGTGGTTTAGCGTTGTTGTCAGATTGACAACACTCCTGTATTTCATAAAATCTGTGATAAAATAAGGCACTATTGGTCAGGAATATTTAGCACGACTAGTTGTGCTTGGTTATTCGGCTGTGGGTTCATTTTGCGTCTGCAGGTAAGATGATTTGACGGCAGGGGCGGATTCTCAGGGGAATGTTGTTTATTATTCTTGTACGCCTCGCAAGTTGTACCAATATGAAAACAGTTGAATCCACCAGATACAACTTCAAAATCATCAAATTAATGTTCCAAAATCCTCTATCACGAGAAGACGGTACTCATAAAGTTGAACGAATATATTTTAAATGCGTTTCAATACCTTCCACAGTCTACAACAGGAAAAAGTGAGTACGGCACACTGAAAAAATATATTTTTTGCGGTTTGCAATTATCATGTACCCAAATGAGAATTGAGAGTGAATTAAAATTCACTTCAATTTGAAATGTTTTGTTTCTAAATCTTGTTCTTCTTTGGAATTAATACAATGCTCAAAATTACATGGTCTCTGAACAAAATGTGTTTCAGTGATCACTGTTCGAAAGAAAGCAGTTACAAAAATGAAAATTATCTAACCAGAAAAAAACCCTGACACCTATTCATTCGTAAAACCGAAAATTTATATGAATTCAAAGAAAATATTTTTTAAGTTAAATTTCGTAATTATAATTGTCAATGAAAATGAAATAATAAATAAGAAAACAATGCCAATGAACTTTCTGAGAACGCTATAAAGCCAAAGGATCGCTTTAGTACCGTTCTGTTTATGTGTGATCTTGGAAGCACAGAAACAGCAGAAAACCGGAGATACGCTGGTCATAACAACCATAGCAACATCATTCGTAGCAGATCGTACAATAAGGTCCATGTTCCGTTATCCAAAGTACCAGCTACCAGTGGAGTCTCAAGGAGTTCACGAAGTACCATGTCAAGGTTGTGACAAGACTTACATCCATCGACCAGACCAACAGGCGAATCATCATTAGCTAGGATGAACACAAATTATCATTGAAGGGAAACGTCACGTCTTTTCTCTTTTAATACGTATTGGCAACGGGATACAACATTAATTTCGAGAACACTAGCGCAATGAAAACTTTTACTCTCGACCAATCAGAGAGCCTATCAAAATGGAGAAACGGTCGAGTAGTATGAACAAAAGGGATGACGCGCGAAGATTACCAGGTAAATGGAATGTTGGATATTGAGTGATATGCTATCAATCAATGAAAAGGAACTATTGGACAAGCACTCATAGGAAAGTGGGCAGACTGCAAAAACGTGTTTCTGGTTACTAACCATTCGTCAGTACGGTACAGCCAACTGTAAAGGATAGGCAACACTTAGTTGCGAAAAAGGGTCAAAACAAACCAGCGGATTCGCAGCATCGTCAGAAGATCTTGTGATTACAAGGACTACTCCCAATTTAGTGACGGGTGCAGCTATGGGAACATGCGTGACATCCGGATCCAAAATAAAACAAACATGAATCTTTAAAGAATCCTGAAAATTTACTGAATGACTAAATAGAATTGAATGCTTCCCTTCTGTTGTATCTGTTTTCTAATGTGGAAATTGGTATTCAATTTATTACAAGACCATTCAATGAGTTTGTGAAATTTCTTTAATTATGTTGAAATTCAAAGGGGTAAATTTTTAGGAGCGATTAAGGGTTTGACTTTCAACTTCTCCATCTTTTCACAAAAAATGTGGGAATCTTCCAAAGTACCTAAGGAAGAAAACAATTGATATCCAAATAAACAATTTTTTTATGTGTAGATCATGCAAGAAACGAAAGAATGTGTCTAAACCTGAAACGAATTATTCCATCTATAAAATTTATTTTCATTCTCAATCATTATATTCTGAAAAAACTCAACCAGAATATAACTAGTACCTTTTCTATGTCATCTAACTCCGTCCACCCAATGAAAATACTTCCCTAAAAGATAAATTACAAAAATGCCTTTTCTCCTTTTTCAGTTTCGAGTAGATTTTTATTGCATTACTAGTACCTTTCCGGTTCCTTAATAATATTATGTCCGATAGAATCGATGGTGATAGCAGGAACTTCTCTGATCTGTTTTAATTCTCTTCGGTGCACCGACAAAAAACTGGAGCAAAGAGTACACCGACTATGCTGTGGTTAATTTCACGAAGTGATAGACAGGTGGAACTGTCAGAGATTGGAGATCTCTAAGATGTCTAAAAACCCTGGTGCATCTACTCATACCTGCAAAAGTTTGGGGTAAAATGAGGGATTTATGGCTAACTTGATTAGCAGAGATCAAC
>WOGO01002865.1:4757-15131 GCA_015342085.1 Leptinotarsa defecta | reverse complement strand
CAGAAGAGGCAGGTACCTCGACTGTAGTGAACAGAAGCTCCAGCCATACAAAAGAAGAAATTGTTTCCAGTGGCGGAAGTAATTTTCAGGGAACATTTCAAAATTGTACATTTATTATTTGTAATGACGTGAATAAATAAAATATGGTTCAGTTTTCATTTCTATTTATTTTTACTTGTGAAAGGTAGAGGGAATTATAAAATCTATAATGTCCCAAGGGAGTTATGACCCTCTTTATTGATAGCGTAACTATGACGATATAAGCTTATAATATCCCGGTCAGAAATAAATGTTTTTTTAATTTAGTAAAGGTCAGAGAACGTACTGTAAGAGGTAGGGCATTGTACATTTTAATATCAATAGTATCGTCCATTCTTTGTAACCGGGTTTGAGGTATAATCAAATTATCTTTATTTTTAGTATTGTGACCGTGTATATCGGCCACAACAGAGTAACTATTAATGTTATGTTTGACATATATAACTTTACAAAAATTATCAGAAAGTAAAGTGTCATTATTCTCAACGTTTTAAAGATTGGTTTGAAGGAGTCTTCAAAATTAGCTCCTATAATAAATCTTACAGCCCTCTTCTGAATGACGAATATAGCATTTGAAACTGAGCTGCCGAGCTCCAGACAGACAAGCCATATCTAATAGTGGATTCGAACAGTGCATAATAAGTAGTTATTGCAGCGGATTGGTTTATAAGTTGTTTAACTTTTCTTATAGCAAATACTGCACTATTTAGTCTATTGCAAATTGTATGTATATGTATGTTCCATAATAGCCTGACATCTATATCTACACCACGAAATTTAGTGTGCAGCATGTCTAGGTCGTTTTCTACATTGTAGGATAGTCTGGATTCGAAAATGAGACTTTTGGTTTTTTTCATTGAGTATGAGCTTGTTTATCAAGAACCAGGTTTTTGCTTGTTTCATAACTTCCCCAAGGATTGTAACCGGACAATCCCCTTTATTGATACTGATGCCAAATGTGGTGTCATCAGCATGCATAATTGTCTCGATATTTGAGGTGAACATATTTGGCAAATTGTTAATATAAATAATAAAGAGAAGGGGGCCCGATATTGATCCCTGAGGAACTTCTCTACTTATTATCTGAGGAGTGCTTCTCTGATTTTCAATACAAACTACTTGAAATCGATTGGACAAGTAGGATTTGATTAGTTTGAGTGCCACTCCTCTTATTCCGTAGTACTAAGTTAGATTTTATTTGTGTTATTTTAATTGATAAAGGTATGGTATACCACATCTACGGATTTTTATATGTACTTGGTATATAATACAATATTTGGGGCGGTCCGCGGGTCAACCTTTCGCGGTCCGCCTGTTGCTTTAATCATCTTTGGGAAAATAAATGTATAATTTTTATTATTATTATTGTTATTGATATAATACCAATGAATTTTCTGTAAGCTATCTAGTAAGTTTGTAAATTTCAGAGGAAATTGGCAGTCCGTTGATGTACCTCATTCAAGTGATATGTCTGTAACAGAAACCTACGATATATTTCCTCCAGTACTTCCTTTTACATCAAGGAAAAGCAGCTCTTCTACAGACTCCTCTTCTTGCTTATCTATCCATAGTCGATCAAATACTAGTTCCTCTGAAAAGGGATCAGCTGGTGAAGTTAGTGGACCGGTAAGTTTATTAACCCGATCTGACAGTAGCACACGAATAGTAATAGTGGTAGAAGTATCGCTTTGTGACAAATAAATGAATTAACTGTCTCAAAAAAATTTATTCCCAACAACATTTCACTAATCACAAACTAATTCATTTAATACAACAGTTAGCGCAACTAACGCTTAATTTATTTCCACTATTTGAATTTTTTGTTTAGCCGCTCGATTCACTTTCTTTACTGCTCTCTTGCGTCGGGAAGCCGTATTTATATCGGTAACGGTCCTTTCTAGAAATCTGTAGTCGATTCGGTTCTAGAGTTTTACCGGCGATTCCGACTGCATTCTTTCGCGGTGATATCATGTGTTTGTTCGCTGACTCGGCCGGCATATCGGTCAAGGGCGACTTCAGATTCATTATAGCTTCATCTATTTAGGTTACATTAACAAATATCCATTGAAATTGCATACAACATGTGTCAATCGTAAATCCTAATAACTAAATGTAATGAACAATATTGAAACTTATTTTGAAAAATGCCAATATAAAGAGGTTAACATAAAAATTTAGTGTTTATTCAGTAAATGTAAATCTCAAATAATGAAAAAATAATTTTATCAATAAAACAAATGAAAAAATATATATACAGGGCGTCTCGATGAGAACTTAACCCCCTATAGGTCAAAAACGAATATATAATCGACAATTTCTAATAACACGCAATTTTTATTTCTATGGGTACTAATTTTGAATTTCATTATTTCGGACTTCCATTGTCTAATATTATTTAAAATTATTTGAAATCCCTGAAATAACTAAAAAGAAGAATTGAAAAATTGAAGGAGAGGAATAAAAATGAATAGCTGAAAAAACAATTATATTAAGCAAAAACCTGAAATGAAAATTAGTGAAGTAAAATACAAGTAAAAATGAAACATATAGAAAAAAATATAAATACAATAAACATTAAAAAGTTAAGAGATTCCAAGCCATTTTAATTCACGACGTTTAGATTGTAAGCTATTCACAATCGTCTTCGGGTGATGACTGGACCGATTCCTCCGTGAGCTGACTATTTATAGGTCATTTGAGTACTTTCACTTATCTCTGCTTTCCTTTTTCCACTCCACTGGTTCAGTGGGAGATGACCGTTTGTCGGGAGTTGGCCATTTTTCGCTTGATTATGGGTTTCCATATGTTGTGTACCTCTACGCTAGCTTGGCTGAATACATTGTTGGATAGCATATATGCGGCTTCTTTGAATTTCCTCCTAAACCAATGTTCCCCTTTGTGTATGATCTCAGCTTGGGACCATTCGATGTTATGTTGATGAGTCCAAACATGCTCGGCTATTCCTGAGTTGCTGGTTTCCCCTCGCTGTGTGTGTTTCTTGTGCTGGACAATGCGAACATTCAATGGCCTCTTAGTTTCACCGATATAGGATTTTCCGCACTCACAGAGTATCCGGTCAATGCAATTCTTGGAATAGCAGTTCTCATTTGGTGGCCTGGTTTTCGTGAGGCTGCTAGGGATAGGGTTTCCGCGTCTGAAGCAGGTTCTGATGTTCTACGTGGATCCAATTCTTCGTATCTTTTCCGATAATCCTCTGATGTAGAGAAGTGCGAACACTGTTTGTGGCGGCTTCTCTTCCTATCGAGGCTCCTGCTGACTTTTAGCCAAAGTCTTTTCCACCATCACTTTGGAGTAGTCATTTCGTTGAAGATCATTTCTGATGATGTCTAGTTCCTTCTCTAGACCTTCCTTCGTATTACAAAGTCCGAAAGCACGGTCTAATGGAGTTTTGATGATTCCTTTTTTAGTCGATTGATGATGGTTGGATTCGTGGTTCAGATACTGTCCCGTGTGAGTGGGTTTTCGGTATACAGATATTTCCCACTTAGTGTCGGCCCTCTTCACCAATATGTCTAAGAAAGGCAACTCGTTGTGGGCTTCCTTCTCCATTGTGAAAGTGATGAAAGGTCTTACGCTGCTGATGTGTTTCAGGAAGGTGTCTAGTTCAGTATTCCCATGGTTCCATATTATGAAGGTGTCAACACGAGGTTTCTTGTGGGCTTCTTCAATGGCCAAAGTTCCAAACCACTCCATATAATATGTTGGCTATGACTGGTGAAAGTGACGATCTTATTGGCAGTCCCTCATCTTGTATAAAGAATTCGTCCTTCAGTTGGAAATAACAGTTTCGTACACAGCATCCTAGTAATTCCATAATTACTTCTATAGGTAAATTCGTTTTATCTTTCAGGTTCTCTTCTTCGGACAGCTTCCTCTGTATGATTTGGAGTACTTCTTTGACCGGAACGTTGGTATAAAGTCTTTCCACGTCGAAACTGATCAGTTGATCTTCCTGTGTGACTTCAATTGCCATAGTAGTTCAACAAAGTGCCTCAAATTCTTCACAAAAGACGATGTTTTCCTTGTAATGGTTGTATTATGGGGAGTGAAAATCTAGTTATTTCAGGGATTTCAAATCATTTTATACAATATCAGACAATGGAAGTCCAAATTAATGAAATTCATGAATCGTCATATTTTCCTGTATTTCGAAAACTTGACAGTTCAATAATGGTTTCCCAATATTAAAGATACCCAAATCTGAGTAGTTCAATTGGGACACCTTTCTCTTGAAACACATAATTATATTCTGCAAAAGATGTGGCACTTTTCAACTCGAGCAAAGGCTGATTCTCGAAACCTTGGAACATTGTTCCAAACCAGAAAATTGTACACACCTCAACAACTTTTGATGCTTCATAAAGCTCAGATCAGACCTTTTTTGGAGTATTATTGTCATCTATGGAGCTTCTCCCCTAAGCATACTCTGAAGCTGCTGGATTTCATCCAGAAAAAAGCCATCTGCCCAACTAGAGACATGAACATCACTTGCAACTTTGATAGTTTGGAACATCGAAGAAAGGTTAGAGATTTGTCTCTCGTCCATAGTAACTTGGCACATTTGAATCCACCAATGAATTCAATCTCCTGCAATTTAAATCCATCGTGAATCGCTACTTTCGTACAGGCACCGATCTTAGATCGCCTTAACGATATTCCTGTAGTGCTTGTGTTTCGACCTTTGAAAAAGCTGTTTTACCCACCACTCTCTACTTAACCCCGATTGGGATTGTTTACGATGAATGGCATAATATTCATTCAAACCCAAAAAAAATATATCGCGGAATATTTTCCAAAATGATCCAGAAGGTTGAGCATCCAAAATGGCAACCAGAAATTAAGGATGAATAAATCTAAGTCGGCCGTACACGAACCACATATTTGCAGTTGAAACAACCACAACATTGTGGCCACGTTAACTTCACTTCGCGGTTGACCCAACCACATTTTTGTGGTCGACTTGCGGTCATATAAACCGCACTTGCAGTGAAAGAAATTGACATCTATATTTTGTGGTGTCAGAGTTTAGTGCCAGTTTCAATATGGATTTCGAAGAAGAAGCACCACTACTTCTTATTTTGAGAAGAAGGGGAAGACGTAGGAAAGTACGATCGCTTTGGGTACATCCACTATGGTTGTGCGACTACAGGCAGGAAATGTTCATATTTTATTCGGTAAACTCCGGCAAGACGACAAAAAAAATGTTTAATTACTTCAGAATGTCCATTAGTTCTTTTGATGAATTAATTAGAATTTTTAAATAAAAAATTGAACGCTATGAGAAAAAGTATTCAGCTGAAGAAAGACTTGCTATAACGTTGAGGTTAGTGATTAAAGAAATTTTATTATGTGATCTGGGTATGTGATGAATTTGGGTACGACGGTGTACGCGGTTGGGTACGACTGCAAGTTTGTGGTTAGTATACGGCGGATGTCGCGCTGACCACTCGGCAGAGATCAACAGCTAGTTGACTGCCGATGCCCGTTTTGACTTTTCTGAACGCCCGTGTACGTGTAGTACGGTATTTCTTATTGGCGGCTTGAGTTTGCTGGAACGCAACTGCAATTGTGTGGTCGACCCGACCACAAAATGTGCCTCGTGTACGGGCTCTCTAATATATTCGGTTCTGAAACGTTTTAGACAAAACCAATGCCTGGGTATTCGTGGCGTTGAATTGAATCACCCCTAGATCCTCATCAAGATGAAGATGCTGGTGAAGATGTGCATCGCCAGCCGATGTTATGGAATCAAAATGGAATGATGAGGTTAGTGTGCATTATATTGGATTCTCGTTTTCTTCCAATGAGTTGTGGATATAAAGTAGAACGAGGGTTGAAAACAATGTGGATCCGTGGAGAACACTAGCGTTGATGGTGAAAGTACTCGAGAGATATCCATCGACGGCCACTTGCAAGGAATGCTCTTTCAGGAAGCTGAAGAGCCATACACCAAAATGATCCGACGAGCCATAGTATCGAAGTTTGACCAGCAAACCTTCATACCACACATGGTCAAAGGCCTTAGAAATATCAAGTGCAACAGCTCTTGACTCTCCATGTTTCTCGATTACGTTATTCCAAATATGGGTGACATACGATAGAAGGTACCCTGTTGATGTTTTTTCCGTAAGCCATATTGATGATTCCTCAAGATGTTAAAGCCTTCCAGATATTTGATGATATGGTGGTTTACAGCTTTATCTATGATTTTTAATATCACTAATGGCAAAGCGACTGGTCCACAGTTATTTGAAACATCTTTCTTTTTTTTTTGGAATAGGCTGAGAGTGAGCAATCTTTCAACAAGAAGGACAAACGCTTCTCTTGTGAGACAGGTTAATTCAAAAAATTCAAAAGTTAGTTGAAAAGTAATTCACTCTGAGTTATTTACTTATCGAGACTTACTTAATAGAAAAACGTAGTGAATACATAACACTAGCGATAGGATGAAGAAGCGTGGTCTGCCATCATAATTTCAAAGACTCACAGAAACATGAAACATTTCATTGAAATTTCATGTCAAAGCAGTAGGAGAGAATTACAAAACACGCCAAATGATTGAAAATTCGAGATTGAACAGATTGCCTTCACGAAACCTTAAAGAAAGTGTGTCAGAAAACTCACGTGATATTCTTTATCAGTTTCGGAGGCTGAACTCTGTATTATGGAGTTCTGATATGATACTACATTGAATTTTCAATGATTTATGAGCACGTACTATTTAGCACCAAAATTGCTTTCATCGTGTCTTCAGAATTTTGAGGCAATATGAGGCTGATTAAATATAACATACATTATATGTTGATTGGATTCCATTACATTGAAATAACTTTGTATTATATCAATGAGAATATTAGTTCGTTAAAATAATGCTGCAATTATTGGTTACTTGATTGAAAACGTGTTCAAATATACCTTATTAAATATTAATAATTTGGTGGAAATATGGTTGGAATGATATTTCAGAGTCCACTGAACGCTTATTATTTCAATTGTTGAGCGAATATTTACTTTCATTTATAGAAAATTTGTAACTGAAACTAGCCTTCTCATTGGCTCATTAAGTTTGATCTTTCGCAAGTGTTACGATATCATATGGTCAACACTGTTTTGCAAAAGTTGATCTAAAAAATTGTTGACCAAAATATATTTTGATATCAAATCACCATGTGTCATGTATTTATAATTCAGAAAAACTCAAAGTCGTCTCTTTAATTTAATATCATCCTCAGATGTTAGAACCGTAAAAACATCAATCAGTATATGTTTCGAACTTATATAGGTTCATCATCAGTTAATTATTGAAAAATTCTAAAAGGAGAATAACAAAACAATACTTGATACGATGAAGTATAAAATTACATGGAGAAGAAAATTTTTATAATTGAGAAAAGAAAATAATCACATGTTACTAATGAATAAAAAGTCATCATGACTTTTCATTCATTAGTAATGAAAATTTTTATATTTAGTAATATGAAGGAAGTTTATAACATCCTAGCTATAAATGACTGAAGTATTAACATCATAATCAAATAAATATAGTTTAAAAACACTAAAAAACACGCTTTTATAGCATATGAAACTGAAAAGTAAAGAATAAATATAGATTAAAAAACTAAAAAACACGCTTTTAAAGAACATCAAGAGGTTACATACAGCGCCTTCTGCCCGCGAATAGATCAAGCAATAATGTCGATAATTCTGTCAAATACAGATCCTGAGCTTGGGAGTTACAAAAAAACATACATACATACAGGTGAAACTAATATGAAGCGTGTAATAAACCCCACATGAAAACTAATTCTAATGAAAAGTATGGTTGTACAGTTGTTTGGTGATCTGCTCCAGTTGTTTGACACCTTTTCTTCATTCCTTGTATGGGCAATAGATGTCTCGTATGGTGGTGCTGATCGGAACAATTGTTATTCCGATCTTATTGATCTCACAGTCCATTTCATAGGATTACTTTCACAAATTATTGTAACAAGATGACATGTATAGATGGTATGGGATCTGTTTGCTCAGAACATGGGTTGATATGTATGCAGTGGTCCTTGTGTGTTTGCAGGTCTCTTGTCACTGTTTCGTGTCATCTCAACTTTATTTCTTTATATATTTTTAACAGTTGATTCTCCTTTTTCATTCAATTTAGTTCGGATCTCTTTCATTAGAATTCGTTTTCATGTGGGGTTTTTTGATTGACATGTTAATTAGTGGGTATAAAGACTCTAAGCCTCCCATACTTCAGTAATTTATAGCTAGGATATTATAAACTTCTTACATATTACTAAATATTAATTTTTTTTACTATTAACATGTCATTGTGACCAATTATTCATTGGAAACATGTGATAATTTTCTTCTCTCCATTATAAACATTTTCTTCTCCATGTAAGTAATTATATAGTTCATTGTATTAACTATTGGTATGTTGTTATTCTTTTATTGAAGGATTTTCAAATAATTATATGATGATGAACTTATATAGGTTCGAAACATCTACTGGCTGATGTTATTACCTTTCTAACATCTGAGGGTGATATTGAATTGCGGAGACGACTTAGACATTTCCTTCATCGTAAATCTTCTACACTCCACTTCGAGATATAATGGACTTCTACCGCAGGTTTATGTGTCATGTATTTTTCGATTCCTTCACTGATAAGGATGACAAGCACGTTTTCAAAAATTCCACCAACAAACAATAAAATTACAAGAAGCGAGTTCTGTGATCGGATGCATTAGACATTAGAGAAATCACTAAAGGTGATTCAAAAAGGTACAGGCAGAGTACACCATTTTACTATTCATCAAAGAAGTGCCTCAGTAAACAATATCCGTCAGATGATATGTTTTGTGAGTCGTCTGCAGATAGACCAAAATAGTTCTAAACAATTACATTCATAATCAGATGTTCACAAAATTGTTCATAAATATACACTCAGGTACAAAAATAGGCTACCTTGAAATATCAACAAATTGTGATCTTGAACAACTTATTTATTCATGACCTGATTTTGATGATTTCTTCAATAAATGGGGGGAAATTTATTCCATATTCATTCACATCAAACAGATTTCCTAATAAGATAGATATATACATATTATATATTATCATCTAGGTTAAAGGTACCTTGTGATAAGAACAGTTGTTGAATTACACTCAAAACCATCCTGCTTGCAAGTTTGGTTCATTTCCTATAATTTTTTTTTTTCATTCACTTTGATATTACGATTTATTTCAAATTTATGAATTAATGAATAAAGCATTATGTTTTGCTTATGTTTTGCTTCACAACAATTATTTAAAAAAATCACAAACGATAACTAGCGAAAGGTTAAAAAAACAGTATGGTAATTCACGTGACAAATCTGGAAAATAATGTTTTCGGACATGATGCTTACATCATTTTTTCGGCAACCGTGTAAAATAATGGATCTTTGAGAAACATTCATTCATTACATTCGTCTGTAAAAAAAATTCAGTTTTTTTAATACTTATTTTTATTGAATATTGCAATTCGAACGGAAGATAGGTTCCAACAGAAACATTCTAATTCTTCATTATATTGATATCAATATAAAATTTTGAGCTATTGTTTATATTGAAGAAATTTGATTTGTTTGAAGTACTTGGTATATTTAAATGCCACATTGATGGTTTTCATCTGATATAATTTTTGAATGATCTTGGCAATTTTGTTGGTGAGTGAATCTATATCTATATTCAATTATTTCTATTTTAAACTGATATAAATGTGAAAGTTTGTGAGGATTGATGTATGGATGTATGTATGTAGGTATGTATGTTTGTCTAACTTTGTTTGTGGCTCTTTCACGTCTAAATGACTGAACGGGTTTGGGTGAAACTTTACATAATGACATCTTATACATCAAAATAACAGATAGGCTACAATTTACGAAGGTTTTATGTAATTTTTCTTATGTTATAACAAAAAGTGTTAAGTAGTTCGGAAAAATTCTTGCTTCCTGTGAGCTATCTTGGCGTGCGCTACCTATACCGTTGGAGTTACATGCAGATTACGTGCCGTAAGATTGTTTATCCCAGATAGTTCTAAATAAAAGTCCGCGATAGCATATATCTACCTCTTATGTGGTAGCCACTATATGCAAAATACTGAGCCATGAATTCAATTGTTTACAATGCACATTTTAGAATATCTGTCAAATTCTTATAGAAATTGATACAATTGTCGTTATAAGTATTTGATATAGTTAAACTTTTTCTTTCACACTAAGTAATTTGAACGAATCGTTTACAAGTTATCACGATAAGATCAACTTGACGCA
>WOGO01002864.1:0-15132 GCA_015342085.1 Leptinotarsa defecta | reverse complement strand
TAGCTCTGTTGAGTGTTCTGATCTGAAACCGAATTGTTCGTCGGGGAGGATCCCTAACTCTCTGGTTTGTTCTTCCAGTCTCTTCAGGATGACGCGTTCCGCCACTTTGCTCATGGATGGCAGTAAGCTTATTGGCCGGTGGTTCGCTGGAAACAGGTGGTTCTTCTTGGGCTTTGGTATGTGGATTACCGTTGCCTCTTTGAACTGGTACGGGAAGTGTTGCAGTCTGAGTATAGCATTTATGATGTTGGTTATGGCTGCTATACCCTTTCGTGGCAGCACTTTCAGTGCTCTATTTGTTATATTATCTGGGCCTGGTGCTTTCCGAGTGATAAGGCGCCTCAGAATGTCCTTCACTTCCTCAGGCGATGTCGGGGCCAGGGGTTGCGCATTGTCTGTTTGTCGGTTGAGCCTCCGTACCGTTCTTTCCACCTGGTTTTCTTTTTCTTCTACCTCGTCTGTGAACGGGACGTCGTTCTCTCTGCACTGCCTTTCGAAGTTGTCCGCGAATGCTTCCGCCTTCTCCTGGTCAGTGTAGACGATTCCTTGCTCGCCGTGTATTGGTGGGCAGGGTTGTCGCGGTCCATTCCTTAGCTTCTTCTGCATTTGCCACGCTGATCTGTCTTCTGTGGCCAGTTCTTCCAGACGGGTGGTCCATTGTCTTTCTCGGATCGCTTTCAGCTCTTCTTTCAGTATCCTGTTTGCTCTATTCATGCACCTTTTGTCCATCGGTGCACGTGTTCTTTGGTACTGTCTTTTCAGGCGTCTTCTTATTCTAATTAGTTCCATCGTTTCTGGTGGAAGGTGCTCTTGGAAGTTATAGCGCGTGGCTGGGACTTCCCTCGCGCTTCTTTCCGTTGTTTGTGTGATCGCCTGCTGAAGCTGGTCCGTGGCGTTCTCCAGATCTGTTTTTGTTTCGATGCGTGGTATCTCACCCAGCGCGTCGTGTATGGTTCGCTGGAATCTTGTCCAGTCTATGATTCGCTTCGTTGGGTTGTCTGCTTCCACTTCTCCCCTTCCTATTGTGAATAGGATGGGGTTGTGGTCTGACGACCCTTCATCTAGTACTTCCATCTCCGTAGTGTCGATGTTTTGTACTAGCGCGATGTCAAGAGTGCTTGGGGCTGCGTTTTCTCGCGGGTAGTGCGTTGGGCTGTTTGACGCTACCACCTCGATGTCCTCAAATTCGTCTAGTAATCTTACTATATCTCTTCCTCTTGTGTTTGCGAACCTACAGTTCCAGTCTGGCGACTTTGCGTTGAAGTCGCCGATGGCCACTGTGGGATGGTGATCTGGGAATAATTCTGCCATGTCGGTTCTTTCTATTCTTCTACCTAGCGGAGGTAGGTATACCGACGATATTTTCAGCTGCTCGTAGCGTCTCACGTTGACTCTGACCGCTACTGCTTCGCCGATTTGGATTTCTGGTCTTCTTTCTTCGTTTTGCGCTAGGTCTGTTTTAACTAGCCCCCTGCGGCGTTGCGCCCCCTGGCCTGTCTGTCCTATATGTGTTGTATCCTGGGATTCGATAGCTCTTTTCGCTTCTTAATCGTGTCTCCTGTAGTGCCATGACGTCTATGTCTAGCCGTGACAGCAGTTCCAGTAGCTCGTTTCTTTTATCTATGGAACCATTTATGTTCCATGATCCTACTAGTAAGCTACTCGGGATTCATGCAGGCATTACTGTCGTCCAGGTGCTTGTATTAGGGCGGCTAAGACCACTTGCGCGATCTTTTGCTGCTCGGTCGTTAGACTGCCTAGAATATTGACCAGCTCGTTTCCTCCGGCTTGTTGCGCCTTTGGTGCTGGTTTTCTCGTAGCTGGTTGTTGCCTGGGCCTCTGACTCTCCGCTTGTCGAGTCCTGTTTCCTCCTGTTTGTGCTGGTCTAGGTTTGGGGAACATCCTGCATCCCCTGTAGCTAGCCGGGTGCGCTTCCAGGCAGTTGGCGCACTTTGCCGGTGTCTCGCGTGGCTTTTCGCACGCGCTTGTCATGTGGTTCTCCCCACACTTCACGCATCTCGCTGATGCATGGCAGCACCTCTGTGCGTGTCCAAAGAATTGGCAGCGGTGGCATTGTGCAATATTTCGGCGGTTCAACGGCGGATGAACAGCCAATTTAGTCAATTCAACAGTACAGTTTCAAGCTGATGAAACAGATATTGGAAAATGTACCGCTCATACTTTCGAAATTATTTACAGACAAGATATGATTAAATTTGTCAAATTATTCTATTGACAATCATAAGAAGCTGAATGAACAGATATTCTTTACGATTGCTCAACTTCAGTAACACTCTTCTTTCTAAGCTGATGAACAGTTATTAGAAAGTGTATCACTCATAATTTGAGGAGAAGGGGACATATGGAAAATTGAATGAAATAATAGGTTGAGGATAAACTATGTTCCAATGACTTGTTGTATATGGATTTAAAAAACAATTGAAGTAAAAAAACCAACTTAGAGCACATTCAAAACTAATCATTCAACAACAAAAAAAAACATTCATTTGAAATATATTAAAAAGAAGGAAAAACTGTAATTTCACTGGAAGAAACAGCTATTAAATTCTCTCATTATTGAAAAACAAAAGAAAAATACAATTTTCAGCTAATTACCACAAAATATTATCAATACTTGAACAATTCAACTTTTTGTATTGGAAAATCAGTTTCACAGGCCCATTATGAAGAATGAAGCCCTCGAGAACGAGAGAGGCGCCTCCACCACTTGTCGCAACTCAGTACTCGCTTGGCTATTAACGAGGGAATTTTTATTTGCTGTTTCACCCATTCATTCATCCATCCAAATAATGAAAAAACTATTTGAAAATTGAATTCAATATTTATTATAAAGAAAGGAAAAAAATAAACTCACACTCAAAAATGTTAATGAAAATAAATACATTAAAACATCAAAAACTTACATTATACTGCCACCCAGCAGGATCGAAGAGAAGGAGATGTGCTGCATTGCTGATGATTAATCGATACTCAAATGAATACTGAATACCTCCCTCAATATTTATAAAGAATTATACGCTGACATTGCGCCTTTGATCCGGTCACTGTACTGAGGTAAAATGCACAGCATGCAATCTGTGCCAACTTTGCGAATTTGGAGATTGTTTTATATTCTATATCCTGTGATCTGATCAATTTTCGATGTCTATGAACTTGAAATATCAAAAAATGGAATTCTGAATACTGAGTGTTCTTGTGTTAAAATATTGAAGTGAGATTGGAACATCTTTCAATTCATGTATTTAATTAAATGAATCTGAATTATTTCATGATTATTTTCTATATTTGACAATATCATCAGTCGTGCTCTCAATTTTCGAATTCAACTCTTCGGTACTTTTCAACAATCCATTTTTAAAATATCTCATTAGCTCCTGACACAACTTTTTGAACTCAATGGCCTGTTTTTCATTAGCTTTCTGAATCAAGCTGGATGATTCATCGAGATTCAAGTTAGTCATATTAAGCTATGAGATTTACGAGAGCTATTCAAACACTGAAATGACTCGTGATGGAAAAGGAATATAACGATGTCAAAGTGAAAACAGCGATTATGATTGTTTCAGAATAATATTTTTATTGAATTTTCAAGTGCATCTAATGGTTATTCCAACGTTTTGTTTGAATAAATTGAAAGAAAGTACTTTGCTTAAGATCTGTGAGAAAAATCAAAGTCTCACTGCACTTTAAACCACTATAAATTATCATTTAATGACTTGACACTTTTCTGAAGCGGTATTGTAAACTGTCCAATGAAAATCTCACACTAGAGTGTTACTTGAATATATTATTTTTCAGAAATACTGAAATTTTGAAAATATAAAAAAAAAACACTTCACTGCGTGAAGTAGTGGAGTAATATTCAATGCTTAGTCAAGTTTCAATAAAAATGTTCGATAGCCATTAGAAAGAAGAAAGAAAAAACAATTTTTTTCATTTAATTTCATCATCATGTATTAAACAAATGATACATTTTTGTTTCATTTGATTACTTCATATTGATAAAGATATTACAGAAAAAACAAGATGAAATTTCAATATCAGTTCGTCAATCATCGTGTACAAAATGGTGTTTTTTTTACATCCATATCCATTAAAACTGTAGCAGATATATAGAAACTATCGTTTTGTACAAAATTCAATGTATCAAAATGAATTTGTGTGATTGATGACTTGTTTACTTTATGGTAATAATCTGAAATTTTGAAATATTGGTTTTTTTAGAATTTTCATGTATGCTGCAAGGGCAGGTAGTTGGGCGAATCAGGATGCCAACTTAAAATTCCACCCTGAAAATTCTCGGGGTTGTCAAACTCATAAATTCAAGAGAGGAGATCTACATAAATCGAGTTGCTCGTTTAGGGGTATATGTTTCTGGTTTTTAATTGATTTGTTAATTTCCTTAGCCTCCCACAAATTCATTTCTTTCCTTTATTGAAAATGTGTAGGATTTTGGGGTTATCTTCATGGATCTTATGTTTTGATTCCTGATGATGTTCGAACATTGCAGATTTTTTGTCCAAACAGACGTGTTCACGCAGTCTTATGTCAAAATTTCTACCGGTTTTGCTTGTATATACTGCAGAGCATTCGCCACACAGGGTTCTACCTGTTAAATGCAAAACCCAAACGGGACACAATGAAAAAATCAGGTATATATTGAACGGAGCTTAAATATATTGCTTAAACCAAGAATATTGTAAAGCAGTAAATGCTTCATACACGAAATTTCTCCTGTGTCCATGAGAACTATCGTCACATACTCAACATCATTATTCGTTGTAATGAAATTTAACCAACTCAGGCTTGTTCAATATATAATGTGAAAATTTCATTTTTTTGAAGATTCATATTGCTTACTATTTTGTGGTAAAAAAACCTTTGTTTGTGAAATTACAAAACAACAATTAAAATTAATTGGCGCTCCGGGGCGACTTCATTGATTCTGTGGTTATATATTGTGTGCACTTTAATGAAATGAATAAAAAAAACTTTTGTCTAATCAACAACAACTTGTCAGCGATGCAGTAACAAATGCCAAAACTCTGGAACATACAGAAAACCTAAACACTGGAACGTAATTTGAAATTCCCAATGGTGAGTATCGAATTTGAAACGCCCTGTATAATCGTACTAAAATTCACCTCCTGAGACATACCCGGTACGTACTGTAATGAACACACTAAGTACGTATATTGCTCGACTAATCTACTACTCACTAAAATGAACATTTATTCTTTGACGTATCCTATATACGTCCAGAACTGTACGTACTCAAAACGTTCCTCATTGATCCATAGACGTTAAGAACTAAAATAGAGGCAATACGTACATTCCCGTAGCTGGTGTGCTATATGGGATCTCATAAATATTTCAACATAGGTACTTCACACACCCACAAACATATATAATATATAATCACTACGGAAATCGATTCAGGCATTTCCAGAAGTTCTATAGGCGGAATCCTTAAAAAAGCATGATATGATAGCCTACTAAATTGTGAGGCCTCAATGCACCATAAGGTATTTATATGAAATCGTGAGGATGACAATTGAAAAACATAAGACGGATGAATCAGAATTTTCCCGTGAAAGAATTCGTTACAGAAGAAATACTTCTAACTGGACGTATCAACCATATTTTGTCCAATAATAAATTCGCTGTTACCACAGTGTGGTGTTGTGAATCATTCGAGCAGTAATGGCGATTTCTTAAAACTTTTGTTTCGTTTATCAGTATAGAATATTACTGGAGTATCTTTTCAACATCAGAGGTGTTGAAATAACGATTTGATACTGAAAAAAACTCCAGTAATATTTATTACTACGCCAAACGTTCCAAACAGTGCATCAAAGTTGTTTATCAGTGAAGAAACGTTTAGAAACTATGTATTTTGAAACCAACTGTCAGTTCTGTAATGGAGTGTAAATGAATGCATTTTCAAGTAGGTGAATTCTCAAAACACCCGTTACATCATTGGCACTTCTTTCAATTATCAAAGAAGAAGAAATCACCAAAATGATACAGAAACTATAATAACATCTACAACAGTTTTAAATTTTTTGCATTTCCACTTTTCTGAACATGAACAAAATAACTTTCCACACTATTAACAAAATGAGCTGCACTGAGTTGAATGAAATTATTTTGATATTTTTTCTAGTACATCCCTTCATTCTTCGAAATAGAGATGATGATGATAAATGTTTTCTGAAATATCCTGGGCAAAGGCTTGTGTTGCATTGATCATCTATCAAAAGTAAGCATGAGCAGACATCACATTATCAATTAATTTTGACGTTTCCAAATGTGATATGATGAACATGCCTGATTGAAAATAACGGACAGGCGTTGGTAGAAAAAAAGTCGATTATATATCTGGAAATGAATCTTTCAGCGCGAGAGCTCAACGAACCGTACACAAAAGCTTTGACGTCATCAGTCGACAATATTTGACGGGTGTTTGTTAGAGTGATTGGAGGCAAATGAACTGCCTTTCAAATCTGGTCATCCAAACGAAGATAATGATGATAATAATGACAATAATATCTTTGAAAGTACAAACACTTTTTTTTTATTAACCCAATGCTCAAAAAGTTGAAGAGGTATTTTTTGGCAATATATAATCTGTTCATGTGACTGAGATATCAGTTGAAACATAACAGTTCTTTTTTTTTTATTTCAATAAACCGCATCAACCCTTTGGGTCATTAGCGGTGGAGTTGATAAATAACATTTATAACTTCCTAATTAAATCTAAAGTGTGTAAAAATGGAATGATTTTGTTACTATTACTATAGTCTAACATTTCTTTCAAGTTGGGGGATATCTTAAATGTGTCCCTCTCAATTTGGAATAGAGGGCATTGCACTATAATATGTTTCACAGTTAGTTGGAACTTCACAAATATCACAAGTTGGTTCATTTTGTCCAGACAGCAGGTATTCGTGTGTGAGCTTGGTGTGTCCTAGGCGGAGTCTGGTCATTGTCACTTGTTCTCTGAAAAGTATTTTGAAACATTATTGTAGAAGATTAGTTTCAAGTATTATTCAGAAATGTATAGAAATTATTCTATACATTTCGGTGGTCTTTGCGATGACGTCATATGACAAATGATGAGTTAGGCCATCCTTTCGACGCGTACTTTCTTTGCAGGGACAATTTAGCAATGGTTACGTGGCCAACTGCCGGTCTTTTAACAGTTTGAAATCGATTAAATTTTTGCTTTCACAATATTTTTGTATTATCAAAGAAATTAAGAGAGAATCGTAAAGATAAGGCAAATAATCTCAATGAAATAGTTGCTACAGACAAAGTGGTGTTTTTGAAAGTTCACGCGCTCGAAATGGTCCACGTGCAGTCGTTACTGTCATTCTGTTGAAAACAACTAATCGTAGGATCTTGAAACGAATAACAGGTATGAACTATATATGAATACCATCTGTGTGAAATCAGCTGACGAGAAACATATTTTCAGACACTAACAAAATAACATGTGAATTCAAGGTCACTTCGATATACACAGGGCGCCTTATCAATTCTGTCCACACGAGTATTTGGTCCGGGGGCCGCGGAACAGCCTCCTTGGCATGCCTCCAACGCGCTATACTTGGACATTTGATGTGAAGAAATTATTTATAGTATGGGCGATCTGCGGTGTTGCCAGAGTCCGTGAAAATTCCCAAAAATATATATAGTATATTCTCCCAATATAGTTTGGGTTTGTTACTTTCAGTCGGTAATATTTCATGTCAAACAAAAGTTACAATACGTGACGAGGCTGAAAGTTATGACTGGTAAAAATTTAATATAGCCACTCACTTGCCAAAAAAGGAATTCGATTTACTTAAAACAATATTATATAAGGAACCTATTTTTAGGATCATTGTGTACTGGACCTTTTCATTTTAATATCACAAACAATAAAAGAAACGTCCACTGCAAAGGAATTACTGTCATACATGTTTTTTCTTCAGATATGAAAGTATCCTTGACTTTAAAAACTGTAAAATGATTCTTTTATCTCAAAGAAATAAAAAGGAATTTCCTCTTTCTTCTACTTCGCATATTCTTTCTAAAAATTTACATTACTTATCTTTCAATAAGTAAGAAATATTAGTTAGTAGACTAATTTGGCAACGTCGCAAACGCGGCCACTGGCCTTCTTGATCGAAATGGTTACGCCCGTGACCTAGACGATGAGATTCATTCAGAAATAATGACAAATTTCCCGAGCAGGTAAATAAGGTGAGAGATCAAAGGAAGCCGAGGAAGTTATTCGCTTTAGCGTTGTTTTGCTGGCGATTTCTGGATTCCAGACTCTTGTCGGATAGAGATCAGCTGATGGATTTGACTCCACCATGCAGTGGCGTGCAATATCAATTTTAATTCTTGTCGGTCAGGGTGTGGAAATACTATGCAAGCCAAAAAAAAGAAAACTACCAGAACACAACCTTTTCATGTACTCATAAAGGAGAACAGTTTAATCTACTACTATGGGAGGATAATTAACTCTTGTGAAGGTTTCAAATTGGAATATTTTAATCAAATTTCATAATTTTATCTCTGTTGATATGCTAATCGCCACCAATGAGAGAAGTTGGATTTACTTCTTCGGGAGCTAGATTAATGATAATGATTTAAATAGAGGCATTTACTACCAAACAATTAATAAATAAACCTGCCAAGATTCAACTCATTCAGCCAATAAACTAAATGTCTCTTCTTCCGCCCACTACTAATACAATGTCAAGTATTCGAATGAGACAATGAATAATAAATCAGTTTCATTTTGAAAGATTTCATATTTACTGACATTTCAATATCTGGGGGTGGACGTTAATGACTTTTACGGTATTGTAACTGAAGAATCGTTTGATTTTTTAGAGGACAAAACACAAGCACTATAGAAGCATCCTTAACGCGCTCTAACAGCGGTGCCTGAGCGAAAGTAGCGATTCACATTCGATTTGAATCGCTGGAGGTAAAATCCATTTGGAAAAGTATTCTCAGGAAGTTTATTCCACATAAACGCAATTCTCCAAATGAAAGAGTTCTTAAACAGTGGAGTTTTGAACCTCATAACGATGAGCAGCTACAGTCAGTCACTGCTCTTGGTGGAATCAAATGTGCCAAGTCACTAGAACTCCCCAAAACTCCCGTGAAAGTATATATAAAAGAGAGACAAATCCCCACTTTCTTCGATGTTCCATATATTACAGTTCAAAGTAGACTCTTAAAGATGTAAGCATAGAGGACACCTGAATAAAATGGGGCTGTATAACGGAGACTTCAGCTGTAGATTATGCAACGAAGGGATAGAAACAACTCTACACATCTTATGCGAATGTGAGGCACTGAATCACAAGAGGCAGGCAATATATGGACGTACGAAATTACGTCCAGAAGAATATGACGAACTTCCAACACGGAACCTGTACAAATTAGTACAGGGAACGAGACTGATGGAATGGGTGTCATGAGAAGATGGGAGAATAAACGCAATAAGTCCAGTGTTTTCTGGAGACTTGGGCTAAATGGACAAGTCAGACAGCTCCCAAGGTACCAAAACAAAACTAAAACCGAAAAATAATCGAACATACAGTGACACCATTAAAGACTGCTTCATAATAAATATGGGATAGAAATAGATAGGATGGGATAGATATACTGAAAATTTGACTTTACAGTTAGTTTTTCTTTGAAAAGTGACTGAATATCAACCTCCATTCAGTTATCACGTGCTATTGAGTATGGACCTGTCAAATATATGTTTTCAAAAAATTTTCAAAAAAAACGGGATCGTTTCTGTAGATTCCTGAAAATGCTTCAAAAATAATTGTAAAATTTGTAAGGTCCAGAAAAGTTTCTGTATTTTTTGAACTACTAAGGAGATCGGAAAGCTTGCAAACGCTTTATGATTAAAACTAATCAATCTCAGCTTGTCCCTTCTAACTTATGGAAAGCAAATATTAATGATATATTACCAGTATAAGGGGATCCCTTTCAACTTTGTTTTCCATGATGAATATCTAAAAAAATAATATTTTTCTTGGGCTATATCATATGGAAAAGAACGTTATTCGGCTAGAGTCGCAGAAACCGTTTGTGGCACTTCGAGTTATGTCCATTCCTCCAGTTTTGTTCTTGATACAAAAGCAGTGCCGCATTTTCTTGTTTACTAACAGAAATGGTCAGTCGCCGATAGACGTCACCAGATTCCAATTTTGGTTCATAATCATTTTTACAAATATGAGTTAGAATGTTGATTGAATTGGCCTTCAGTTCGATACAGTTTATGAACAGTTCTCTTTTATGAATAGGATATGTATGACAAGTAGTAATGAATGGTTATTTTCTTGATAATTAATTATGCCAGTCGTTACATTACTGTTTGTGATTCGGCAAATAGTTCAACTTGTAATTATATCTAGTATGTTTAGAATTTTGATATAATATGTTTTTACATCGAAAAACAGAACTTTTGAGAGATTGACAAAAGATGTATGAAGGGTGGGCCATCGAAAATGTACCGCAACTGCCAAGAAAAGAATTCTCGCAAAATCTAAAAGTACATTTAGTTTATAGGGTGAGTGATCTTTCAGGTCAGATGGTAAGAGTGTAGTTCTACCAAACTGTGAAAATCTTTTTCGGTCCGCAGAGGGGCAGGCAAAAAGTATATGCTCTGCTGTTTATCATATTCCAAACAGGGGCGACACACACTGTCTTCCGACAGTCCAAGTCTCTGTATACGATAATTCAGACGACAGTGATTTGTACGGAAGCCTGTTAGACATCGTAATTCATCTTTACTGTAGTCCAACAACTGTTTGGTTTCAAGCTTCGATCCTGGAAGGTTTTGCAAGAAGTCTTTAAATCTTTTTGCCATCCAAGTGTTCAATGTTTGTTTGATAAAACTTAAAGCAATGCCAGTGATAGGTTCTGGTCCGATGCAGCTACTTGCAGCACCCTCCTTTGCCAAGGAGTCAGCAGCCTCATTGCCTTCCAGGCCAGTATGGCCAGGAATCCAGACCTGGCACCATTTGTTTAGTCTTCCTATTGAGGAGAGTCGTATTTTGCAATTTGCTACCAATTTAGACATTGCTCGGTAGGGTTGCTGCAACTGAAATCACCTGCACGAGAGCCTGAAGGTGTTTTTGATCCATATGTGAAACAACAACTATCTGCTCTCAATATTTCTTTCTGCCAGAGGATCCAGTCTTCTCTACTCGGGAAAAGTACTGTATAAGGCAGTCCGTAGTTGACAGTTGGAGGCATAATGTCAGAGGTCATTTCCAGAATGCTGTGATTTCAACTGTCAGCCAGCAGCCTAGTGTACTCTGGATTAGATTGCTTTGTGTGATTGTCGATGTGTTCTAGAAAGATCTTCATAGCCGCTGACGGTGTGGAACTGATGGCACCACTGTTGACCAGACAAGCCTGTCTCTGTAAGCCAGAGAGCTTCGGCTGAGCTGTTTTCTGTAAAGCTTTCGACCACCAGGCAATTGCTCCATAAGTGATATTTGGTTTGACAATCGTTACATATATCCAATGGATTTGTTTGGGATTTAAACCCCAAGTTTTACTACAAATCGTTCGACATATCCATAGGAACAGTGTGAATTTCTATAAAACTTTTTCCAAGTGAGTGTTCCAAGTGAGTTTTTCATCAAGGACAATGCCAAGATATTTTACCTCCGTTCCAAATGGAATGATCTCGCCATTGAGGGAAAGTGGCGTTTAATCGCCGGTGAAGGGGATTATCACAACAGTTTTGTTGTGGTTGACAGGCAACTGCTCCCTCTGGCACCAACTGTGAACTACGTCCAACGTACTTTGGAGGATAGTACAAGCTATCCTTTCCAACGTGGACCTTGCCAAGATGACAAGATCATCTGCATAACCTTGCAGATCTACTTCTCTTCTAACGAGGGCATCAAGCAGACTATCCATCAGGAGCGACCACAGAAGGGGATATAGTACCCCACCATGAGGGCAGTCCCTGTTGACCCTGAACTTCGTCTTGAAGAGTCGTATTTGCAGTTCTGTTTACCAGCATGGCATAGATCCATCCAGTTATGGTCGATTCTGTGCCTTTTCCAGCCAGGGCTGATCCTATAGATTCAGGTTGTCCCTCAATATCGAGAAATACAGCGATCGCAATCTTCTTGTTGTCAATGGATTGGGATATTTTCTCTACTAGGATGTTCAATGCTGAATCTGTCGATTTGCCTGTAGTTATTCAGGGAGGCTACATATTAAGCAACCTTCCTGATGTGTCCGTCCAGTATCCACTCAAGTCCGTTCAACAGGAAGGATGTAAGACTGATTGATCGTACCGATTTGTGGTGTGGGTCTTTCCAAACCACTTTAGGTATATATATATCACCTTTGCTGTCAACCAACTGGGTGGTTTGTAGTTCCACGCCAATTTTATGAGAGTCGGTAAAATTGTTTCCAGTCCGTTTTGCAGAAAAGCTAAATATATATCATCCTCTCCAGGAGATTTGTAAGGCTGAAACAACTTGATAGTCCATTCAACTGCCGGTGCTGTGATAGCCTTTTAGGTTATCCTTCCAATCGCCTTTTTTGAGCGTTTGGCGCCCAAAAAAGAATAGATGGATACAAGTGGATAGATATTTATCAAAAGCAATTGTTTTTTTCTTGGTATTGATAATTACTTTCTTGTCATAATTGAATTGCCCTACTTTTATGCTTTTTTGTTTACCTGGGTTTCCAACACCAAATAAATGACACAGATCTTCGACACTAGAACGAAGATGAATCTCTCAGAATAACCAAGAAGAAGACGAAGAGTAGTCAGTATTTGGTGTCAAAGTCCTAAGATCTCTGTCTTGGCACCAAAACAGAACAAAACTATGCTTATTGGTTCAAGTTCATCTGGACAATAAAGGATTCACTCCCGTCAACGACACAGGAGCTTCCATATCTGTTGTTCGACGAGACATGATATTCAAAGTTAATTAGTTTTATGATTTCTTTCACTGTTTTATTTTTTGGAGAAGAAATACATCAAAAAATATGAATATCCAAAGAAATAGATGAACATTTTGAAACGAGTATACGGATAATAAAGTTTTGTGGATATAGAACTGAAAATTTTCATAATAATTGTTTTTATTATTTCCCACAGACGTTACCACACAATCCAAATTGATACAATAACAATGTTATACGAACAGTTGTAAAATTCTCAATTACTATTTGAAATTACATCTCTTCATAATTAGACAGAAATGAGGTTAACTAATAACCGTCAATTCCGAAGTAATTTACGCCTACTAGGAACACGATAAAAAGTAGGCGTCAGCACTGCTTTTTTCATTGATGACTCGTGGGTAATCAGCAAATTAATTATCCAATCAGAAACAACTCGGTCGTGGCTAGAATCGCATTCAAACATAAACCGCGCAATTGATAAATAAAATTAACACAATGTGTTTAGGATCTTGGTATTTGCATAAATGTGTCGCAGCGGCTGTACAGAAGATTCGTGAGAAATCTTCAGATAGGAAGGAGAAAATAAAAGTGAGGTTGATGACATCGTCAGAGAATGTACGTCAAGGGATACCTTAACGTAGAGGTCGGCTCATAGATTGTGAAGCTATGATGTCGAGTGATCTGGGTGTTTTCAAAACCATTCATGAGTTGAATATTTAGGTATCAATGCCATGCTTGATTCACCAGCAAAAACCAGCGTTTTGTCACATTTTAAGGATGTCTTTCAATATAAGCTGTGATCTGACGTTAGTCTCTTGAAAATAGATATAAATATAATAATAATAATATAATAGTTCCTAACAACTACAGACTGATAACATGTTTGATCTCATGTTATAGTTGTTCACGAACATCTAATGCATTACGTAATACACATCACATATAAACATAAAACATGAATACTCTTCGAAGATACTTAGTATTCGGATGAACATATGAGCAGAGAGGGTGAAAGAGAGATTTCGCTGGCTGTAAGGAAAACAGTATATGCATAACTCCTCTTTGTATTGGATCGATTACCTCAAGGAATTTGATAAAATATTGCATCTGCTCAGATGCTTTGCGGGACCCGACAAATGTAAAGTATTGTTATCATGGTGCAGTATATATTATGATATAATGATATTATTAATAATGATACTCATTCACGTTTAAAATAACATAAATATAATATAAAAATAAAAATATAAATATATATAAATATAAAAATATAATCAGTACTGAATAATACAAATTTTGTGTGGAAAACTCGTTTTGCATTGAAACATAGACTAGTTGATGAGTGTAATCTCCTGAACTTTTTGGTAACAATATTATGTAATAAATCAAACTCTAATTAAAATAAAGTATTAATTTCAACTCACATTCATTTATGATGAAATACAAAGTATTAAACAGGAAAATGAAACAAATCGGGTTTTCAATAAAATTTTATATCAATTCACTTTTAGATTACTTCGTGACCATGAAAGAGCCAGATCAAATAAATTTATACCTACAATTATTGGCCATATTTGAAATAAAACAAATTCTAAAACATGATTATGAATTAAAATCAATTCAGTAGGTTGATCACAACATAACATAGCTCAACAGGTAGTTTAATATAGTCTCACATTTTCAATTTCTGCATATTAGAACACAAAAAGGTTAAGAGTATGTATGAGAAATATGAATTGTTGGGTGTAGCCGTTACGTGGTAGGATCATCATGAAAATTGCGAAATAAAACTTTCTATGTTTTTTTACCACTTGTGTTTGTAACTAACGTTACTGCAGTTTCGTCCTATACGGACAAGCGAAGCTCTCTGGCTTACAGACAGGCTTGTCTGGCTATTAGTGGTGCCATCAGTACCACACCGTCAGCGGCCATGGAGATCCTTCTAGAACTACCTCCTCTCCACATTTTTCTGGAAAGAGAGGCTGGATGGACTGCATACCGACTTGTGCATATTGCCAATTGCACAAATCAATTCAATGCAGAGTGCAACCGACTGTTGGTTGACACTGGAAGTCACAGCATTCTGGAAATGACCTCTGACTTTATGCCTCCAACTGTCAACTACGAACTGCCTTATGAAGTACTATT
>WOGO01002863.1:0-12567 GCA_015342085.1 Leptinotarsa defecta | reverse complement strand
TACCCTATTTATTTGCTGTTAGTATTATTGCTTTTCACTTTGAATAACTTTTCCATATCAGAATACACAATGAACTAGAATAACTCCAAAGAAAATCAAATGGGGTTATTTTTTGTGTTAGAGAATGCATTGATTGAACTGTGCCAGTAATAAACCTTACAAAAAGGAACTCGCTACTGCCGATTTCAACCATATATAATATTAGCTTATGGTTAACAAGTCCATACAGATTACCATCAATAAACACTCTTACTTATCTGAAAGAAAACAAAATTAATTTTCAACCACGAAAAAATAACGATTTGAACATATTTGTTGGAAATTGCCAGTAACTATTTAAGTTAATTATTCGAACAGAGATATATCTCTCTCATCAATAAACCAACAGGGGTTTCTCAGGATTTGAAAAGCATTGTTGATCATATATATTTAAGGACAACAAAAGGAATACCTATTATAACACATCCCATCATTTTTCAATCCAGTATCACAGATCATTACCCAATTCATCTGAAAATTTCGAAGACAGGTTATGTAGGCAATATACATGGAAAGAAAGCAAAACTTCAAAATATACGAATTAATTATTCGATTTCAATGATGATGATAATCAAATGATTGAAGAAAATTGGAATGACATTCTCACTAACACTGACACCTAGTTAACATATAACAGTTTCTTTCATAAACTTGAATCATACATAGAATTCGCATCATATCAGTAGAACTCAGTAGAAAATGAATACAAAACGTATATAAATTAACTAAACAAATCGATAAAACAAATAATTATTTCACTCTCAATTATTGTATGGCTGTTGCTTCCCACTCGGGCACATTTGGCCAGACAATGCTGCCACTCTGAGGTTTTTCATACATTTTTTATTCATTTAAAAAAACACCAATATTTTAAGAGTCGCCGCCTTCTCGGGAGACCTTTGGGTTTTTTTAAACACACATGGCCTTCTTTACGTGGTTATCCGAACCACACCGGCCTGGATTCCGGCATGAATAAAGGGGGTCTTCACTTCAATTGCAGCTATACATTACATTACATATCTGCACAATGGACAAATACAACTCATAAAGAAACTTCGCGATAACACATAGCCTCCGTACCTTTTTTGTGGACGGCCGTCATCGACACGTCCTTACACAACTGTGGCCATAACAGAACTCTATACCCCAATAATCCAATAATGATTTTTATAGAGAAAAACTGAATTTATTTCTCTAATTATAGTATGATGGGTTGATAACAGAATTCAACAGTAAATTGAATATAGTCAATGAATATTTTGTAAATGTTGGATGTGAAACAACTGAATCGCTATCTTCAACGTTATTTGAAGAATAAATATATTCAATCCAACATGTTTCTCAAGCCGGGCGAGCTGATTGAGGTAACAACTAAACATAAAACTATTTGTTCGCCCGGACTAGATGGTTTCTCAATTACCTACTTTGAAAAATATTCATCTACATTTGTTGACACCTCTAATGCATATAATCAATAAAAATGGTAAACTATCCTTCCAATAGAAAATATCTTGTTGAATTTCTATATTTAAAACCGATACACATGATAATCTCGAGTTGGCTGTCCTTGTTCATCTTTCACTGCGTGAAACACTATGCATGCTGTTTTCGGCAAGTGCTTTGGCTTGGGATGTGGGGGTTGAGCAAACCGGCCATCGGATGCCTGCTTTCACGTAGCCCCGCTGGATACGGGAATGACAGAATCACTTGTGGTTCGGCTATTCCCTAACTGTATGGCATCCCAACGATGGCTTAATCCTAAGGTGTGTGTATTCATGCCGAGAGGATGAATGACACTGAATGACATGTCGGCATCATCAAACGATCTCTCATATTTTGAGTGAATGAGAGTAAAAGTATATTGTGACTGGACAGAAACTAGGCAAGTAGATTTGGAAATAAACTTCAAAAACACGCCAACGTTTCCCTTATGAGTGGGGCTTTTTGTGATTACAGGGCTTCAGTAAAAAAGTTGGAACATATTATATCATTTAGCTTCAAATTCTCTTAATTCCATTGGGTCTTCCAAAAGAGTCTTCTGATAAGTAACGACAATCTTGTTGAAGCTACATATGTTGAATCAGTTGTCATTTATTCAGTCTATTTTGCCAAATCATCATGAGTGGATTTAGCATTCAACAACAGGTGCATAATAAAATTGTTTCATCAAAATGGTTATTCTATTCGGGCAACGTACCACGCGCTTCGCCCATTTCACGGTCGCCATAATCGTCCCACCGAGAATACTATTCGTAAAGTTGTGGATGAATTTGAGTCCACTGGTTGAGTGAATGATCGACTAACGCCCGTACATCGATGATGTCTATGGGAGTGTGCAGGAGAATCCGAGGCAGTCGATTTCGCGTTGTTCACATGAACTCGGCCTTTCGCAGACTAAAACTTGT
Source organism: Leptinotarsa defecta (assembly GCA_015342085.1). Classification (NCBI taxonomy): domain Eukaryota; kingdom Metazoa; phylum Arthropoda; class Insecta; order Coleoptera; family Chrysomelidae; genus Leptinotarsa; species Leptinotarsa defecta. Next base: position 10,123 of record WOGO01002863.1, on the reverse strand, counting down.
CGACTTTTGTGTCATGACTTGGGCCTGCACCTATACAAAATTCAACTGACTCAGGAACTGCAGGAAAACGACCATAGACAACGACTTGTGTTCGCTGAATGGGTTCTAGAGCAGTTTGGCAACTGACCCTAATTTTCATTGAAAAATCATCTCCAGCAATGAGGCTCATTTCTGGATGACGGGATAAGTGGACAAACAAATTTGTCGGATCCAATCCACATGAGATCCAAGAGCGCCCAGTGCGTCCCGGAAAAGTAACTGTTTGGTGTGGATTTTTGGTTGGCAGCGTCACCGATCCATATTTGTTTGAGAACGACGTTGGCCAGACCATTACTGTTGACGGCGAGCACTATAGGTCGACGATTACCAACTTCGTTTGGTCTGAATTGGATGATCTGTAGTTTTAACACAATGATGCTACGTGCCACACAGCTCATGTCACAATGGATATTCTACACGAGCGATTTGAAGGCACAGTGAAGGTGATGTGAACTGGTCACTGGGATAGTGCGATTTGACTCCCTTAGACTTTTTCTTGTGGGGTTTTGTAGGTTGTAGGTGTATGCAAAAAAGCCACAAACCACAGCGGTCTTCAAAGCCAACATAACCGATGCCATCGGTCGAATTCAGCCTGATTTATGCGCCAAAGTCATGAAAAATTTAATGTTTCGGATGCGCTTCACCCAGAGAAGTCGTGGCGAACATTTGAACGATGTTAAGTTTCAGTCATAAAGACATCAGTAGGTCTTCCAAACGAATGAAACAATTCAGTGATATCTCACACAAACACACACACTTTGTTTTATTTAAATTTGAAAATAGGAAGGGCCTAATGAAATACCTTAAATAACATTCGAGTCGAATCGATAATTGAAATTATAAAAACGTTCTGTGACAATCCAGAAGACCAAATATGGAAGAAGAAGCTTTTTAGGTTCATTATACACTGTCACTTCTGAATTTATGTTCATAACTTTTCACATATCCATAATATAATTAAAAAACTGAATTGAAAGGAATATCTTCATAGAAAAAATTGAGAGTAACTTCCAAAGGAAAGAAAAAAGTGATTGAATTCAAAATTAAACTCTTTACAAACAAACTATTTTGAAACGACTACTTTCATATGGTTATTTAATTATACGAAAATTATTTTCTCCCATTTACTTTGTACTTCAAACATTTATTAAGGAATTGAATTAGACATCATTCATGAGCTTGCTACACAATAATATATAATATATGAAATAGTTACGATATTATGTTTCACTTACATGAAACACTATAATCCTCAATGTCGAATTTCGAAATGAGGCACTCGTCTTATTAACTCATGAGCACTGTTCTGGATAATATTACACGAAGAAGCACTCATTTCAGTCATGCCATTACATGTTCATGCTACGAATGTGACAAATCTACTGATGTAACATGAAAGTGCGATTTTATCTCACTCATTCGAATCTTGTTTAAAATATGTTAACTAAAATATTTTCAACTTCCGGTCTCTTTCCGTTATACTGGAAGTTGAGGGCAATTTCAAATGGCACACCCTGTATTGTATTACATTTCTGAATTTCTCAACACATTTTAGGCCCACTTTGTATAACAATGTCTATACCCAAATTTGTTATTTTTCGAGATATTAATTTTTTTCTAAAAAATTGACAGTTACAGCACCACTCCGAAAAAATCATAACGCATAGATAGTAACAGTTGAAAATGTGAAATTTATTGATATCAAGTGGTGGTGTAACTGTCAATTTGAAAAAAAAATTAATATCTCGAAAACTTGCAAGTTTGGGTATAGACATTGTTATACAAAGTGGGTCTAAAATGTGCAGAGAAATTCAAAAATGTAATGAAATATAGGGTGTTCCATTTGAAATAAGGAAGTTGCCCTCAACTTTCGGTATACCGGAAAGAGACCGGAAGTTGAAAATATTTCAGTTGAGAAGGCAATTTTGTAAAACCCACTATCACGAAATTTCAAGCTTTTATTTTGAATCGTTCTCCATTTATTCCTAACGAACCCTCGTCGTGAAAGACCATGTATTTGTATTGAGAACTGTATTTGTATTGAAGTGAAAGCCAGAAAGTTTTCATTCCAAAAACTCAAAATATACCGCTTTCAAATGAAACGAAATTTCTACAGCCGGGTTCACATCAAATAGCCTTACGTTTTCACGCAAGTCTTCACGTCCGGTCGTCGTGACATGAGTAGATTCATCTCATCCGTGACTTCATGACTGCAATTTTCGACAAGAAGTAAAAAATGTTCGAGGTTTCTTCCTCAAGATACAAAAATGCAAGAAAATTAGCGAACTAAAAAAAACCTCAGATTTGCCTTCACTATAAAGTTCAATGAGGATGTGAAGGTGATGACTTCCACCTTTAAGAAAACGCCGCTAATGAAATCAATAGAAGACCCAATCCATGAAAATGAAAGATGGACAAGGCTCCCCAAGGAGGTCAGATGCAACGAGATTTGTATTATGTCTATCAATGCAGTCTATTCTTCGAGGATTACTTGAAATTCGAAAATAATAAGTGATTTGACAATAATATTGATAATAATATGTAGTTGAGATTAATTGAAGGATTAAACTGCGGAAAAACCGGTATTTCGCATCTTTTTCTTCTATTTTCATCTCGTTCAAGATGAAAATATTGAATTGATGCAGTTACCAATGTTTGGTTTTGACTTGACTGAAGTTTTAGTTCGAAAAACCATACGAAATGTTATTTTTAACCAATAATTGAAAATAATAAAAAAATGTTTACCTTACGAACATTTTTCATCAGAAAGTGATCAGAAAGTTTGTCTAACCCAGTGGAAACAAATAATATAAAAGAACAATTCGTTCAGGCTAGACTCAACTTCACACACTGTAGGTTAATGGACTGACACCTATCAGAAAACAACTACTCCCCTGGCCAATACCACGAAAGGCGTTGGATTATATTTGACAGGTGTCAGTGCAGGATTTTTCACCGCCGCAATAGACTTGCAATTATTTGAACACACAGACCGATTTCGGGTTGTTTAGCCACTCGTCAGTGCAAGGTAGTGTTTATTAGATAATTGAAAATCGAATTCCTTCAGTGTATCATTTCTCGAATTAGGCTGAAGCGGACAACAAACAGAAGATTTGTAATCGCCCCATCTGCCTGTGAACGAGATAACCAGCAGTTGTATTTCCAAAAGCATATGCAGGAATAACTTCTGCACTGCACTGACACCTGTCGGATATAATCCAACGCCCTTCGTGGTATAAGCAGGAGAGTAGTTGTTTTCTGATAGGTATCACTCTATTAACCTACAATATACGAAGTTGAGACTGGCCTGAACGAACTGTTCTTTTAGAGGATTTGATTTATAGCTAGTCTTCAAGTATGCCCACTGATTATATGTGAAAAACTATCTATTACAAGTAAGTTTGAAAAAAAATCTGTTTAAAATCTGTTTTTCCGTTAACCAGCTGTCGCACCCCTACGAACGACAACCCTCAACTTCTAAGGATTAACGAGGTCTTACCTTTTAACGTGTGATTCCTAACACTTGAATCAATTGCAAACGAGTATTTATGTTACGACGTAATCAATATTTTCAACAAAAACCGATACAACATCATTAAAAAATACTAATGATCTGAAAATCTTCCATGCAGTCTATAATTGGAATGATTCCCAGCTGATACAAGAAGACCTTGACAGGTTTATGAAAAAATGTGAAAATACTATTCTTCACCCACACCTCAAATGACATACGTAAATAGGTCGCTAAGCTTTGCCACAACTATTCGGAACCCTCTTTATATTATATGTAAAAAGCAAATCGAAAGCATTTACCAAACCGTTATGTGCTCAGTCTGAAAGAAAATGTATTTCTGACATCAAATTCACCTTCAAAATTCTGAATGGTTTGACCGATAACCTTTCAATTAACGATTTAATTCAATGTAATATTCCACAGTATCCTACCCGATATTACCAATCGTTTAATATATCTTTGATAAATACAAATTAGTTCATGAATCGCTGCATCGCTGCATCGCTGTCTGGAGAGGTTTTTTTTAAGGAAAAAACACAAGCACTGTAGGAAAATCCTTAAAGCGTTCTCAGATCGGTGCCTGTGCGAAAGTAGCGATTCACATTAGATTTGAAGCGCAGGAGATTTAATCCATATGGAAAAACGTTCTTAGGAAGTTTATTCCACATAAACTCAGTTCTCCAGATGGAATAGTTCTTGAACAGTGAAGTTCAAGATGTACTGAGTTGAACCTCAAAACGATGAGCAACCACAGTCCGTCAGGTATTTCTGATATGTATTGCTTTTGGTGAAATCAAATGTGCCAAGTCACTTGAACACCTCCCATGAAGGTATTTATATAAGAGAGATAAATTAACTTTTCCTTGATGTTCCAGGCTATCAAAGTTGCACGTGATTTTCGCGTATCCATTCAAGCGAATTGCTCTTTATTGGATGGAATCCAGTAACTTCAGGGTATGTTTGGGGGCAGAGCTCCGTACATGAGAACAATCCAAAGGAGGTCTGATCTGAGCTTTAAAAAGCATCAAAAGTTTGCTGAGGTGTGTACCTTTTTTTGGTTCGGAATAGTGTTTCAAGCTTTTGAGAAGCAACCTTTGCAATTCTAGCGAAATGATTGTGCCAAGACATATTGGTGTCCATTTTAACCCCCAACAAACTTATCGAAGCAGAAAGCAGAAATGTCTGACCTGATATTATTATATCCGGTTCGGAGACATTTATCTTTTTGGAGAAAACCGGTGCCTGGGTTTTTGTGGCATTGAATTGAACCTGGTTACTTTCACCCCAATTGGAAATCAATTCTAGATCCTCATTAAGATACGCAACCTCCTGCTGCCGGTGAAGATATGCCTCCGTAGCCGATGTCCTGTAATACAAATGGAATGCCGAGACAAGTGTGCTGTTATCAGCAAAGCAATATATGGAATTTTTGGTTTTTTCCAATAAGTGGCTGATATACAATAAAAAGAGGGTTGAAGACCATATGGATTCCTGGGGAACACCAGCGTTGATGGTGAAAGTATTTGAGTGATATCCATCGACGGCCACTTGCAGGGAACATTCATTCAGGAAGCTGAGGAGCCATACACAGAAATGATCCGACAAGCCATAGCATCGAAGTTTGGATAGCAAACCCTCATGCTACACACAGTCATAGGCCTTGGAAATATCAAGTGCTCCAGCTCTTGATTCTTCACGTTTCTTGATTGCGTTATTCCAAATATGTCCGCATCAAATGGGATTTTTTTTGTTCATCTCTTCAAACAACTTTAGATATCTCCATTAGGCTGTGCTTCAAAAATGATGTCAAATGATATGCATATGACCGATCAAGTGATTTTTCTTCCCTGTCAAATTTGACATTTTTTCCAAAAAAATGTTCAGAAAAGCAGTTATTGCTCGAAATTTCGAAAATCGGTAAAGAGAAAAGATGATTTTTTTTTCATTTTTTACCCATATACCAATTTTTAGCTTTCTAGTACAAATTTAGTTTTTTTACAGTTTTACGAAAATTTGACATTTGCCGATTTCTCAAATTTAGCCAAACCTCAACAAAGTTAGTGCTGCGTAAACGCAGCCTACCTACCTAAATCGGATGCATAACAATGTTTTGTTTTTGCGCCTAAACATTTAACGACTTATCTATATGCAGCACAGCCAAGATTATCATCAATGTCAACTAGAAACGCATCAGATTTCATGCATTTAATGATCCGTCACTCCTAGGTGACTTCAAATTTTTAATTTTTTCCAAATGTTATTGAAAAACCCCACTCAATGTACTTACTTATGATACTACTCAGAAATCTATATGAGATACTACCAAGCAATCTGGATATATCCCGAAGGAAATAATATATTTTACCTTGGATTTTCCTTTCAGTTATTCCATAGAGTGAACCCATGTGCGAAAATTGGTAGTAGAAGACTGGTGTTCTGGCGGAATATAATCTGACACTCTCCTGAATTGGTCTTTGCCACTGATCATCGGAAATGAACTGAAAATAAGAATTGTTATTCAGTTATTGATAATCAACACCACAGATCTTTGCTGATTTTTCTATATACGCAAAAACATTATTTCCATTGTGAAAATAGTAACAAATCTGCATATAACATATACTCTAATTTTTATAAATCCTACGTAATCATAAGTGAGAGATACCTACTAAGGTACTTCTCCAATCATTTATCTAAAGCATCTACTCAACTTTTATATACCTACGGTACATCCTCAAAATATGATTATTATCTAGATCATATTACATCAATTATACATCAATAATACAATGTCTGTTTCTAAGATAACAAGTTCAGTAATGGTGATCTATATGAATCCAATTGATCATTCAGTAATATATTTGAATTTTCAAATTTATCAATTTTCATTGCTTTCAAATAATTTAGCTTTGAACCTTTTTTACTTTGTGTAAAATTTCAAAATCTCCGTTCAAGATATAATTATCTTCTGAAAGATAATTTGAATATGTTGAACCTGTTTTCTTATTTACATAGCTCATATGATGTTCCTGGATGCGATTCCTAAATGTTCTGCCAGCTTCACCAATATATACCTTAGGACAAGTTCCAGAATTGATTTATATACTCCAAATTTCTCGAAGTTGAAAATTTTGTCTTTATTATTTTCAACTAACTTACTTTCCCAACTTATTACCTGTTCTATATGCAATTTCAATATCTTGTTCATTCAAAAATTAAGTCACTTTTTCTGTTGTTTGTTTCTGTTGTTGTTTACTTGACTTATCAAGCAACCCCCCTCCCCCCGAATTGCTTTTGCGAAGACTTTTCTGCACAGTATTTTGTCTATTAATTGAGCTTTAAGTCCTTTGTTTACTGCAATTTGCTTAATGATATTGAGTTTTTAAATCAAAGAAAACGATGGCAAAATTGCACGAAATGGACATCGAACTGCTTCCGCATATACCATATTCGCCAGATTCGGCTCCCAGTGACTACTGGTTTTTCGCAGACCTCAAAAAATGCTCGAATGAAGAGGTCACTGCTGAAACTGAGGCATATTTAAAGGAAAAAGATAAATCGTTCTACAAAAGTGGTACTAAAATGTTAGAGCGGCGCTGGAATGATTGTGCAGCTCTTGATGGAGATTACTTTGATGAATAAAACCAAAATGGAAAGAATTTAGTAACGAAATTTGGAACTGAAAATTTGAAAATGAAATAAGTAAAAAAAAATATGTTGAAAAAATAATAAAATCGTTGGGCGTAGTATTAACATATTCACTAAGGTTACGCTACAACCAACAATTTTATTATTATTTTATCTGATCAATACCGTAGATTGCTGAGGGGAGTGGTGTGATGACTGCTACCTAGGACCTTCCAAATAATTTTTTAGTTTCTGGTACATTATCTATATCATTATCATCATCTCTTTTTTTTCAATAAAATCATTCAAAATGATTTTTTTTCATTTTCCAATGAAATTCATATTTGAATATTTATTATTGATATCCATAATTTAGGATCTTTAGTAATATATTGCAATAACTAGCTGAGATTCTTGAGTTTACTGGTATATTGAAGCCACATTGAAATTTTCTCATGTATATTTCAATTAGTATTTTTATCATGATTAATACGTATCATGAAATTATAAAACAACAATAGAAATAAATTGGCGCTCCAGGGCGACTTCATTGATTCCAGTGGCGCATTTGCTTTTTCAGCTGCAGGAAAATCCGGAAAAACCTGCAGCACCACATCATCTGAAGATCTTGATCTGCCAATGTCCCGTCTCTTATGAAACAAAATGTAAGATGTCTCCAGAGGCTCCAATAAATTCAATACATCGCCAGAACACTTCGTGACACGATTGTCGTCAAAATTAAACCAGTCCGTTTCGTCTTTGACCAAGGCGTAATAATGACCAAATTAAACGTCAAAATAACAGTAAACAATGACTGCATGAATATTATAATAGTGGTCTGCTAGATTGAACTGTTCATCTATTTCGAACCTTTGTAAGAGTTTAGTGCTTACATCAGAGGTTGAGATATGTTTGAAGATCATGAGCAATATTATTAGATTGACTGGTGCCTCAGCTATACTTGTTTTTTATAACAGTCAGTTAGTTTGGCGCATGTTTGGCACTACAGTCGATCATCACCTGTTGAAAGTTTCATTTTCAGATGATTTAACAATCAGCTTTGCACGGATTGGTTAATTATTAGTCATATTAGGAAACGCTAGTTGAAGTTCTAGAAATTCACATTCGTTTTTGCTACCTCTTGAATATTTACTACAAAGTAAACAAGTGAAGATTTTTCCAGCGAAATATTTAGAAACACAAGACAAGATAGACTGTAAGGAATCATTCAATCCAGAGCGCTCAAGAGTATTGATTCTGTTATTGTTTTGCTCACGAAGAGTATTCACCAAGAACCCCGAAAATTCGGAACAATCCTCTTGTTTCCCTAGCGAGTATCTGGTGGACTTCAAAGACTCCATAAAATCGGTTGGAGGGAAAGATGATACATTCTTACGAAACTGCAGCTGCATGAACAGGTGTTTGAGTTTGGTGAATAAGTAGGGAACATTCTCGTTCTCGTTCATCATCAAAACCTCGTTCTTGAAATTCTTTGTCATGAACAACACTTGTAAAATGCTATTCATGTAGCAAGTGTTTCCTAAATTATCCACTCCAATTTTCTTCTCAAGGTTTTCAGGACAACTCTACACTGTTCGTAAGGAAGAATATGTTTCACATAATCGATCGATCCCTTCCAATTACATATTGTTTATACATATTTCAGTACCCAACAATCATCAGAGAGGTCACAAAATGTTATTATTGATGTTTCACATCTGCCAGACATCCCATGACGGCTCAAAATTTTTATTTGTTTATCTCTTCATGTTTAGTATATTTGAGGATTATTCTGAATTAACATGAACTTGGAAATATGAGTGAGAGAATGAATTATTTATTCTTCTGGCTGTGTTTCAGAAATACCACCTGTTCAATTAACAATCAACACAAATCATTTCCAAAAAGAAATCTATGGAAAAGTACCAAACTGAAAGGAACAGATTGTACTTACGTCCATTAACTCTCCATTTGACCTTGCGACTGATGTTGTAGGGAAGTAATGTTTCTTGATCGATTTTCCAATTTGATTATTTATTTTTCCTTTTGTATTCATGCTCGCAGGAACTAACTTCGAAGGCTGAATATCAAAAGTAAATAGCCAAAGTCTGATAATACCTGAAACGAATTACTTTGAATAGGTATCATTGTTTCACTTCAGGAAATATTTTCTGTTTACATTTTATGATAATGAAATATTTGCGAACTCAATTTTATTGCATAGTTTATCAAGAGGATAATAAGTACCAAAAATTTTAAAAGGAAATAAATCAACTAAAAATAAATACCTGTACCAACAGTACTTTATTCAAATTTAAAAAATTGCCAGATCCTTCACCAAAATAGTCTTCTTTGTAGACAGGATAAAATTTATTGAAATTTTTGTTTATTAACAAAAAGGTACAATACGTATTCTAATTATTGGAGAGGGGAGAGAAATAATATTGAAAAAATATTGTAAATGGGTGTTTCCAGTTAAGTACAATTCTTTCAAATATTCGAATTCAGAAAGTGTTCTTGTATCCATTTCATTAAATAATGTTTCAAAGAAAACGCATTTTTTCTCGGCATCATAACCTCACCTTTCGTGGGTACCAATTGCCCTTCTTCCATGTGTCATTGCTTATACCATCTTATTGGGTACTATAGACTTTCTGAAGGAAAGCCAATTAACGCCTCAAAAATTTCAGCAGAAAGAAAAATCTCATTTTTCTTCGTCTGCAAGCTGAAGTTCTAGGTCTCCTATTCGAAATCAAAAATGTGCGGTAGGCTCCTGTTGGTGACTCCGTTCGTTTGTGTTGTTTTCCCGTTTTCGGTAATCAAGTGTTGGCCATCTATGCACTTGGCTGCACTTGGCTACACCGCGCTGATGAGGCTAATAGCCAGAAACACGTGTCCGCGGTTTGCCAATAATTTTTCTTGAGTGCTGTTCCGACTATATAT
>WOGO01002862.1:0-15143 GCA_015342085.1 Leptinotarsa defecta | reverse complement strand
CTAATAGAAACAATCCTTGAAAAGTATTGGAAAATCAAATATTGACATTCATGAAAAATTGGAACTAATAGAAGTAACGATGGTCGCAGATCAGAAAAATCACCATTTTCTATTCTGAACTTTGAGAAAATTAATGATCCATTTGAAATTTCAAGCAGTTTTGGCAACATTTTTAGGGAACATGTACTTGTTGAAATGAATATATTGCAAAAATGAGACATATATATCTTCTATTGCCCCCTTAAATTCCATGGTTTGATACCATTGGATATCTTTCTATGCATGGCAGAAAAAAATTCAATGAAATTCAGAGATATTTGAATGAAAAAAATGTGGAAAGGGCGTATGACAGCAAGTTAGAGAAGTCATTTGCCTGAAACGTTATTTCATGAAAAATCGTCACACATTTTTCACAAATTAATAATAAAGAAATGAAACTTCAAAACACTTGGTTTTCTATTCAGCTTGAATTGTTCCTACTTATTTATATTTTGGAGTATTCAATAACCTGTTAGAATAGGTTAATGATCTGAAAACGAAATTCATTGAAATCAAAATATTGTGGACACTAGAAACAAATCGTTACGTTGTTTATGTTCATAAATAGGTGCAAACTATCTTTTTCATTACATATATTCCCAACTTCTTATTCATTGTCGATGAAATTTATTTCAGTACTATAATTCATCTTACACTACAACATCTTGAACTGTCAACTTATCACAATCAAAAGTTACTGCAGTTTTCTTGAAATAATTACCTGAGAAAAGAAGTTTCATCTGATTTTCAACAAAATTTAAAAGAAAAACGACGATAAATTTGTCATTAGAGAAAAATTTTGATTGGAACAACGTTCATTAGTCAAATAATAAGAACAAAATCGTTTTCTGAGAACAAACATTTCAGATGAACTATTCTCAACATTGCAAAGTTGCTTGAACTTTCAGTACATTAAAAAATAATCATATGGACCTAGAATATATCAGAATAAAGAGCTTTCATTTTTCAATAATAGACAATAAAATCATCATATCGATTCAATAACAATTTCAAAGACTAGTAACAAAAACCATGGTTTTAGAAAATTAATGATTATGATGGATCTAACAAGAAATTGAAATCCTCTATAAACGAATATGCAAAATTCTTGAACAATTTTCAATACAAAACAAAACATACAAATGGCTACATATTTCCTACCCAAATATTTGTCACCAGCCATTATACATAAGCTCAAAGTATCTCAATTAAATATTTCAACAGTCGAATGTTATATCAATAAACAATTTCCTGCAGTTTTTTATCTGTTGTTCAGATGTAACCAATCCAACAACTAATTTTGTGTCTACCCTTATCTTACATCTCTTCAACCGAATCTTTTTCTAATTCAAAATGAATCTCCACTTCACTTAATTGAAAATCAACTGAGCTACAAACAAATGATCATATCAAGAAAACTAGACCCATTCCAATCACCATCAATATTACAATGCCCGAAACTAACATCCATCTCGACGTTTCACCGTTAAGCAATTTCAAAAACAATTGAAGAAGTTATTATGTCAGATCGGGTTAACCAGCAACAGTTATGAAACTAATTGAGAAGGAGAGATAAATGCCTGGGAGGGAGAAGAAAGCATAGGCCCATTATGGGTCAGATAGATGCCTACCCTACCCGGAGTTCAGAACGAATATGTGGAAAGTTTACCGATTTGAAACAATGGATTCTCAACTGGCATGTTGAGTCGATTGAGTGTCCATGAATTTTTGAGATACGAGGTTTGGGAAATATTTATTGTACATATGTATTAGAGACTAACGAGCAGATAGTTGTAGGTTCACAGATCGATCAAAAACACCTTCAGGTTCTGGTGCAGGTGTTTTCATTTGCAGCTGCAGGACAGAGATGTCAACCTGCCTAGGGACCTATGCGACTGTTTTCCTAGCGGAAATCTATGCTATTGAATTATGTGCAGAAAGATTGGTAGAATTCAACCTCACACACAAGTCAATAAAAATTTTCTCGGGCAGTCAAGTCGCATTGGAAACTCTTGGCTCCTATCGAGCAACGCCTAAGTTGGTCGCGAATTGCCAAAAAGGACTCTCCTCAAACAAGCCCTTGCGGTGAAGGATCGAATAGGATCACTCACTTATGGCCTAACCTAACTCAATCTAGAATCCACAGTCTTGAAGACCGAAATAAAGGCAAACTGTAGGACTACCAAAAAAAATCGACCATAGTAGCGGTCAAGATAAAGAGGTTAGAGCTTTCAATGCTCTTTTTAACGAATGTGGTAGAATATCTGTGACAAAAACTAGATCCATGATGATCTAGAGCTGATATATTTCTCTTCTGCTGAAGATTTACTTCAAGTCTCTAGAAAGTATAGCAGCCTCATGGACGAATGGCGTTTTTCTCCATCTCTGAATGACACACGTTTCACCAGTCTTGTTTCGTGTACTAGATTGTACTGGTCTTACTGGATGTATGTCATATCCTCCCGGACATACTTTGAGCTGTCCATATTCTAGTGCAATAGAGCAGGGGTTAGTAGTGAGGAATTTGAGACACACCACCGTCTACCACTACCACAGCAGCAGATGAAAATGTTTGCACTATAATTCAATTTCGGCCATGGCCTAACTGTTGAAAAATTGTTGACTTCCTATGGTCCAATGTATAAAACATGACGCACTGTACCTTTATGGCATTGTCTGCAGCTGCAGTTGATGACTGGAAAGCGATAGGTCGATACAATAAGTCCTACATGCAACTTCTTTGAGACCCAAAAAGTTTAAAATAATGACTACATGGATTCTCTACTATCAGATAACCTTACAGAGAGTTGGTTTGTACTTTCCTCTGGTAGAATAGTTCAACAAGTCCGATTAGACTGTCCCCTTGAATTACTTTTGAATGTTTCCAGATCATCCAAAATCAATAAACTGCAGGACTGACATCCTGCACACCACCTTGATTCTATACAGTGAAAATCCGAGTGTAAATGATACTGCTATGTTTCAAATTGATTTTAATTGTGTCAGTTTATTGACGAGTTTCAAGAAAACTCATTTCGGTGCATCTTAGAAGTGGCCTTCAGTTTCGCATTCACGAAATATGAAACCAAATAGTATTACTTAAGCTTACTGTATGCAGTAACGTGGAACCATAGTCCCGACTGCGCCCAGCAAGCCGTGCTGTAAGCGTTATTAAGCCACTCCAAAAAACTTCGATTTCATTGGAGACACAAGGATCATTTAATGACCATAATTACTGCGAGAGACAGGTATACTCGTACACCGCTAACTTAGTGAGCAGGCTGTGGAGCCAGGACCGCACGAGGGACATTCACTGATCAGTATCTCGCTTCATTTGTCAATGTCACAGAGGTGGCGATAGTGACTGCAGGGCATTCTTCATTCACTACACCCGAGCGTGGGCAACGAGGCGAGGACAGCGTTGCCAAATCTGTTATTTATCGGAGTTCAGAGGTTATGTCTTTACAGAGAAAGAATAAAATTCGGAAAACAATGGAACTTGGTGAAATTGTGTTTTCCTAAATGATTGAAGAAAGAAGGCTTACACTGTTTGAATGATGAATTAATACCAAACGGATGTAGAGAAAAATATTCCATTTTTTCTTATTCATCGCTGTGGAAAGTTGTTATCGAACCGAATCTCCATAATATCTGCAGTATATGTCATCTAACTGTTGAAATGGGTTTTTCCTCACCTTTAGAAAAAATTTGTTAATGACTCCTTCTATATTGTCATTGAGGGAATAACCCTAGCCAGTTGTAATGGAAAGTTGAATAGTCCTACCTACTCACTTTGATCCTAACCTAACCATTAGCAAGAAAGTCCCTCGGGATGTCCAAAATCCTTTCTGAGATTTTGCAGATAGAAACCGATTATATTGTTAGTCAGTGTATTTCACCAAACAATTACTTTCTGAAAATCAGCCCTATGCAGTGTTCAATGAAATGTGGATACCCGGTTCAAGATAATATAAAAACTATGTTTTATATCGATGTTATATTTGCTTTTATCTGAATTTCAACCGATTTACTCAATCCTTAAACTATGCATCGTAGATTCATGAAAAAAACGCTGTTAACATTTCGTTCCGTTTTTAGATTTGGTCCCCTTTTCAATGAATTGGTAATATAAATGAAAAATATTCATTATTTTTGAAGTTTTCAATTATTTTGAAAACCATGTATATATTATAGAATGCATCTCTGATAGATCGCATGTAATTCATGGTTCTGGAGAAATGTAATGAACTTCAAGTTTTTCGGTAGATCCATCAGTGGAAACATTTTGGAAAATAGTTCATAATACACATTCAGGTAAAACAATGGAGAAAATAATAACATGTGAGACATATAAACAGAAATAATGCGTTTTTGAATTCGATGAACTTCGTTGAAAATGATCACCGTCTTTTGAATTCATTCCATCGGAAATGTATACCTAGTTTTCTGGAAACTTGCATCAACAAAAGAATTGCATTTTCTCATAGAAAGATTCCAAAAACCCCAGAAGGAAATAAAATTTTTAGTAATAAAACTTATATCGAAACAAACTGAGTTGAATAATGAAATAAAAAGTACTCATGAATATTATCAACTTAGTTTTTACCCAGATTCAAGTCCCAAAAAGTACAAAAACAGTTTTTGAAAAAATTCAACATGAATTTCAGATTGACTGGAAGCGTATTTATGCTTCCAATCAGTTTAACGTTCCACGGTTGCGAAATATTAATTTTCGTTTTGGACAAACAAAATTTTGAAAATAATTGTCCAGTTCTATTGGTTTGATAATTGTCAACATTATCGAAAAATAATTAATCTCAATTGGAATAATATAAATAAATTACAGTATCCATAAGAGGATATGATTTGCACATAAAGTTTGGAATATTTGTAATCTAATCTGTTTCATATTTCAGATCAGTACAATCTTCATATTTATTATTATTATTGCTGAAATAAAATGTTTGACTGTACTGATACAATTTACAGAGAATGTATTTTTCCTGCACGTTTGTGTAAATTTCGTTGATAAAATGAATATAAGTAATTTCGGAGCATTTCTCAAGAAAACCGTGAAATGTGGCAACGCTGAACGAACACTCACCTAGCTCATGAGTCGACGACGTCCAACAGGGAGCGGCTCAAACCGGCGACACAAACCCTCCGTTCATGCTTTGGGAGCTGAAAACAAAAAAAATCAATTAGAATACTGAGCAGATAAGGTGGTCCACTTTAATTGTGGGAAGATTCTAAATGGTCGAGTATTTCCTGTCAGAAGGAGGTTTTTGCGTGGGGTGAACAAGACGAGATGGTTTCGGTAATTAAGGAATATCGCCACAAAAATGGCACTTGAGGGTGGCACGAATTCTAGAATTCATTAAAGTTGATATGAATTATTTACTTCAATGTCAAATATTGTTTTCAAATATCTTTTGAACTTCATGGTATATGTTTAGCTAAGGGAACCAAGGAATAAAAAATTACTAACAAAACAATTGTCAATGTATCTAAATCAGTCAAGTCGAACAAGGAATGAACAGTGGAAAATGTTTTTCTCAAACCCTCAAATGGCTAAGCTTGCGCGTGCTGAGGATCAACGAGGTCTTGCTTTCCAACCTGCGAATTTTAGCACAGTTATCCGCCGAAATATTAAGTTTGTCCTCCAATTCCATCTCTGTTTACAGAGGGCCCAAATATTCTAGTTTGTTTCTACGAAATGTCTGGGATTCTAAAATTTGGGTGGTACCAGATATTTCAAACGATATTTTTGTGTAACATAATTTGAAATCATGAGACACAAATACTCCAAACGTATTTTTGAAACATCCTGCAAAAAATACAAGCATTTGCAAATATATCATCCTTGCTCAAATACCTATTGGCATTCAGTATCGGTCGTGGTAATAGGAAAGTAGTTTTTTCTGACTGTCTATCACTCACTAACTGCTTCTATGTTGGGTAGCTGAAAGAGCTCAGTATTTTGTTTTTGTTCGAATAAGAAAACGATTCTTCCCATTGGAATGTTCAACTCTCACATGAATCAGTCACAATTTCACCATGCTCAAAATGATCATAGATATATTTTTGAGAACGACACAAATCAAAACTTACGACCTTTATGAAGCCTCGTTCAACAAGCACTCGTTCCTCCATAAAACATGAAGTCGAATACGACGTGGATTCCGAAATTCAATACCTACAATAATTGGAATAAAACCGAAAAATTCAGCTCTGATAAGATCTTTGGCAAGTATGCTTGTGCGAGTCGCCATAGTGAAAAATATGCTGTCAAGTGTCGATATGAATATGTAAATCCACCTTTATCTAAATCGATCTCGGCCAGCTTTTAGGAGTATGAATAAAACATGCTCCGGCAATTCTTTATGGACTAAATAGGTATTTCGAAAACTTACGAAACGATGAGGAAATTTATCGAATTCTTTCGGCAATTTGTTCACATAATGGAAGAAAAGTTTCGTACTACCTAATTGGACCAGAAGTAAATTAAGCCGGACTAATGAGTACTGTCAACTAGGAAACAATAATTTTCAATCAAAGCGATTGGGTGCGCTAGTGACATACTTATTAAAATACTTTGGAAACGCAAAAATTCCTAAGTGGTTCCTAATGGGACAGGTTTATATTGAATAAGTATACTTATTGCTACTTTATTCCACAAGGAGCCGCTTCAGGGATATTATTATATATTACTCAAGAGCGTTTTCGTTCTGTGAATAACACATTTATTTATCCCTTGGAAGATGGACTACATGACATATCAATTGTCTGCAAACAGACGTGTGAACTGTGATAGTTGCAAAAGTAGCAAACTCTCACTTCACTAGATTCCCACCTTCCTGGGGAATACAAATGAAAGTACCTGACTTAGCAGTCACCTTAGAAAAAAGGCATGCGTTCCTAAATGATTTCATTCTTGTTTACAGGCGAGCCAAAAAATATTTTTCCCAGTTCCACCATCCAGAAAAATCCACCTTTGACTGAATTCACTTATCTTGTTCATGTTTCTGTTCATTGTTCAATTTTTTATTGTGTTCCTAAACATTCTTGTGGAGGAACACGATTGTTTTAGTGGGTAGCATGAAGAGATAGAAGCTCATGAAGCTGTAATATTTTTTTCAGAGAACTGACAGAAATGGACAATTCAAATGGTTTCCACGTAGCAAAAGTGTAATGCATTACAGCACAGTGTTTCTAAAAGAGTCCAGAAGGAAAAATATTCCCCTAAAAGTTTGCATCTTTTTCAAATTATGTGAAATGTCTCATCAACTGTAGCTCATCAACTGTAGCCTACATCTGTCAGAGGACTGTCAAAGAACTGTCAAAAGACTGTCAAAAAACGATCAAAGGACTGTCAAAGAACTGTCAAAAAACTGTCGAAGGACTGTCGAAGAACTGTGAAAAACTGCTTCCAAGTAGCAAAAGTTTCATCCATTACAGCAAAGATTTCCTAGAAGTGATCGCTTCAGTTAATATCTTCGCTAGATAGCCAAACCAAAGCACTTGACAGATGTGAATGTCATTTTTCCGTCCATGGACTGGGAAAAGTTTATATGGGTTTTTACAATGTGTATATGATCTGCCATTAATGTCAATTTAAAATAGACTTCGTTTGATGAACAGTTTTGCATGCCATCGCTCCAATTAGAAGTTTAAGGTGGAGTTACTTCCAGAACGATACCATATTTGAGTCGGTGGAAGTTTTTCTTGTAGCTTGTCATACTCGAGCAAGTCAATTTTTTTAATCTTTCCAAAGAAATCAATGATGTGGTTTTTTTATATTGATCATCACTCCGTCATCTTCAGGGTGACATATTTCCATCATTACAAGTTTTTCTTGAATGATTCCATAAATTTGGCACATAATCTTTTCGAGTCACTCATATCTTGAAATGAGATGTGAGGAATCTGCCTTAAGGAAATTTCCCCATTACTCTCACTACTTAGGAACAACTATAGTTAGCTTATGCTTGACAATATAAG
The DNA here is from genome assembly GCA_015342085.1 of Leptinotarsa defecta. NCBI lineage: Eukaryota > Metazoa > Arthropoda > Insecta > Coleoptera > Chrysomelidae > Leptinotarsa > Leptinotarsa defecta. Next base: position 7,103 of record WOGO01002862.1, on the reverse strand, counting down.
TTCATCTAACTACAAATCATGAAGAGTTTCGATTGTTATTTATGGAAGCAAAATATTTATGGTTTTTTGGTCTTCAAAAAAGACAGTAAATGTCATTGGACATTGTCCTACTTCAGAACCTACCAGTAAGTTCGCTCATTTTTTGAAGAAGAGATCTTAAATTTATTTTTCAATATCGAAATTCTGCCGCTAGTGAACGGCAGCTGGTTGAAAAATCGTCAACCAAACTTATAAATGAAGTTTCAGGAGTGGAAACTTTATTATATTCGACTTGGTATAGAAACATATAGCCTAATGCTTCAATTATGAGGAAGACAATTCAACTGTCCCACCACACAGCTTTCTGACAGAAGTCTCGACTCTGAAATACTTTCAATAATTGTCAGCGTACTCACCTTTTATAAAAAGGCTTGAAGGCGGCGTTGTCTTGCGTGGGGGCGGACATCTGACTCGACTGTTGACCTTGTATTCTCTGCGGTGACTGAATCCTCCCGAATCCCCCCAAAAACCCAGCCTGTCCATAACCACCATTTCCCGAAGAAGACCCTATGCAGGGTCCTTGTCCAGGGATCAGGTTACCAGCCACACTGGGGAGCTTCATATTCGGGGGGGTCTGTGGGGGCGTATCAGTCTGAACATCTGGAAACCCCTGCTGACAGTGGCTGGGAAGGAATCCACTCCCGCTGTATCGGGAACTGGGGAGGGCGAATCCATTTCCCCCTAACCATTGCTGCTGGGAGGACGGAGGGGGTGGAGGGGTCTTGCAAGCAGCGGTATCCGCCAGGGACCAGATCTTGGGTTTGGATGGAGGCAGCGGAATCCCGCAGTCTGAAGATTTCACTTCGGACTTTAGGCCGAAACCGTTGCCAAGGATGTGGTGCATGTTGCCCCCCAGAATGTCGTCCTTTCGGTCCTCGTCGGTCATATCATCGTCGTCTAGGTCCTTACCGTTCCGTTCCGATTTTATACGGCCGTGAATGTCTGGAAAGAAAGAAAAAGAGACACTGAGTAAATTTGTGGTAATTGGTAGAAAGATAGCGATTTTCTGAATTTGAGAGCATTACATTCAGCAAACAAGTATCACACTTGAGTTGATGGACATTGAAGATGGGTTATCGTGATGAAGATATCTTTGAAGAGGTTTTATTGGCCATACTAATTTTTTTTTCTTTGAAAGACTCCCATTTTTCATTAATCAGCAGAAAGCCGAAAACCTTTTTGTAAAAATTACCTATTCTCCTGTATTTTAATTGGTTGCAATGTACTGAATATGCAAAGGTTTCGGCTTTCAAGGAAAAATAACTGTATAGGAACTGTCCAAAAGTAACATTATGTTTTCAAAACAGTCACTTTTATCTAGAATAATTGCCATAATTACAAGTAAAACGTCAAAAACAACTCCAAAGTATTTAAAATGTTGATTACATACGAGAATAATCATTCAAGTTGTTTATGAGACTGACAGACATGTTGACAAGTATTTGGTTTTATTTTTAATAACATCCATGGCTATTAATGGAAATGCAAAAATTAGTGATAAGCAAATTTCACATTGAACCACATATACCGTTAATTCTGCATGTCTGAAGACGTCTCCTTTTTTATTCAAGGACAATTATAAACGTTCAGGGTATCCTTTCCGGTCTCCATTCCGTTGGGGTAAATTGAGGATAATGGAAATCAAAGAGCGTATCCCTATGACGTAATTAAGGTTCATAATAGGGGTGGATGTTGGAAGCATTTTCAGAGGGGAATAGTGGATCGGATCAGAGAGCATTAGGAGAAAGCAGTCTCTTATTTTATAGTCGATTGACTTGATGTTTATTGCCGTTTAACTCGATTTTATCCAAACAAAATAACAGAAGTAACAGCTGGTGTTTGGAAGAGAAGGGTTTTCTTATGATTTTGAAGGCACATTGAGAAAGTTCTTGCAAAGAATTCAATATAATCAATATGAGTTTCAATTTGAAATTTGTTACATAACAGCATGAAACTTTGATGGTTATCGCCTCAAAAACATTGTTATAATTGCAAAAACTTCTCTCAGATTTTTGGTATCTGATTTTCTTTATAGAATTCTTTGAGTCACAATTTCATAAATGAACTATTTACATATTTTTCTATATTTCCAATAGACAAAAATGTTGTTTTCAAAAATGCAGCTGTATTCAGCTGCATTTCCAAACATTTCATTTAGTGAGATGCAAAGGCAAATATGAAATTAAGCACAAGCTCAGTATATCAGTTCATATATTATGATTTCAGAACGATAAAACACATAATAACCTCGTATTATACAAATATTTTGCATTATTATTCAATATCAATGAAAAATTCATGTTTCACAAAATGAATCAGTGACAAATGAATAGTTTTGGGAGGTTTTCTCATGTTATAATCAAAATACATCTTTAATTCTCATAATTATTCAAAGTTTATGACTATCCTACTTCTGAAAAAACCTCAAAATGAAAGAGATATGAAATATTTCATTTCACTATTTTGAGTTTGTATGAATGTCTCCAAAAACCATAGAAAGCACCAAAATCGTCTTGAGCTTAAAATTTGATTTGATATTGGTCACATGTAGAAACAATTCATTTATAACTGTGTGAGAAATTATGAAAAGAGGCAAATGCTTTGTGTATGGAATTTCGTCAAGATGTATTTCATCAGTTCGGACTTTCATTGTCTAATATAATATAAATTGATTTGAAATCCCTGAAAAAAATAAAAAGATCAACCGAAAATAACAATTTTATCAAAACAAAAAACTGATATTACAAGGAAATAACATACAAGCTACAATCAGAAAATAAAAAATTGAAATATTAATAGAATCTGAATATTAAAAATTATTAACAAAAATGAAAACTAAAAATAAAAATTGAAAAATTCCAAAGCAAATTACGTCACTTATAGACGTAACGTAACTTGGTTTGGAATCTATTAATTTTCATTTTTATTTTTCATTTTTGTTAATGATTTTTAATTTTCAGCTTTTTCTGGTTGTAGCTTGTATGTTATTTCCTTGTAATTTCAGTTTTTTGTTTCAATAAAATTGTTATTTTCTGTTAATCTTTTCATTTTTTTCATGGATTTCAAATCAATTTATATTATATTAGTAAATGGAAGTCCTAACTGATGAAATACACCACGAAACATTGTCAACCACCTTCAAACAAAAATTTTGTCAAGAGTTGGATTTATGAATATGAAACAAACATCGATATATAAAAAAAAAATTAAGAAAAAATGTTTGAAGCATCGGTAGTGATATTTTCGAAAACGAATCCAGCAATAATTTAGAATACCAAAAACATGATAATGAAATCATATTTTACAGACTTTTTGACCAGTTACAATCGCTGAAATGTATGTTTAAATCAAAAATACTTCTTTGTCAAGCAATCAATCGTGAATTCCTGAAAATAAAAATACTTGTAAACAATTAACTGGGTAATATATCGAGCTGGATATTATACTTGTCAAATTAATCAATTCAAATGGTAGTCTCAGAAATTTATCGCCAACATACTTCCAAACAATAAAATTTAGTGGGAGAAAATTCTCTAGAAATAGGTTGACTTCCAACATGTGCACAATAATAAATTTATAAATCAACTCCCGCGACAGTGGAATCCAATCAAAATATTTGTAAGGTATCATCTGGATGAGACGGATTACAGACATATGAAACTTAGCGTGACAATAGTTGGAATTCAAAGTAATCTTGTAAACGAGTCCAGAACTCGATGTACTTACATATTCGATTTCAAAGCCAGTGATTTCTACGTTACATCAGTTGCAACTGATTACATTGTTATAGGTTTCCTGACCCATTTTTACAAATGGGTAGTTGAACATAATGGAGGGATTTGCTAGTCGATAGTTGTTCTTCGGGATTTTATTATCACAACCGACAATTCGAAAATTATCGTGTTTTCTTAATGGCATAGAATTTGTCTTCAAAATTCCCAGTTAACTAGCAATTCAATCAAGTTGGTTTTTGTAAGTTTTTGTAAATATAAAAGTTAGGTTTTATATTCATCAGCTACAAAATAAGTGGTTCATATTTGTAAGTGTTACTAACATTGCTTTATATATCAATCCGATATATAGATTAGATTCTCGGGGGAGCTGGCCCATGACCAGATTCACAGCGACTTTTTCAGATCTATTGTGATGCTCCTTGATTGTTAGAGCTCATTGCCTAGCTTGATCTCTTTGATGAGCTTGCATCCATGAATTTATGGATGTTTTTATACTTGCTTTCGCTACCCCGAACTCAGACTCTTGCAAAACAAACACTTTTAGAAGCTTTTCAGATGAAGTCTTCAACGAGCTCAAAGAAGTTTAGTTGATGGAAACCAACAGACACAGCACCTACTCCAGAATGAAAAAGTTGAGAAAGAAAGTAACAATTCACAGTAGAAGGAAATTGAAAAAAATACAATTTAAAAAAATGTGGAAGAGGAATAAAGATACCAGGTCGTTATGAATTCTGCAGCTTCGGGTGGAATATGATGAAAGTGGAATTTTCAATTTTTCAAGTTGTTAGTCATCAGTGTTTCGAGTTTGAAAGCCGTGGATTTTTGGAATTTCTTCCCTTATTCATGTTTTCTATACGGAGGAGGATCTTCCAACAGGGACTTAGCTTCAGTCACTGTCAACGGCGAGCACTGATTTTTTTGTTATTTATGAATGATATTTCCGAACATGTGAAAGATGGAAAGATTTACATGTTCGCAGATGTTTCCTCAATTTTGATATCTGGCCCTAACAGAGGTCAACTGGTAGCTAAAACAAAAAACGTAATAACTCAATTCGACCAGTTTTGTCAGAAAAACAATTCAATAATAAACTAGTCGGAGACTGTTGCTATTCAATTCCATATATCGACTACGGGCAGAGCCATCGATGAAAACCTGGATATAAATAGTTCATCAATCACATTTCAAAGTAGCTCCAAGTTTCTGGGTACAATCGTCAACGAAAACCTCAAATGGGACAAATGCGTTGGCTCACTATGTTCCACCTTGAATAAGCACTTCTTTGCGTTGAAAAATTTGAAGAGTTGCTTGAATGAAGAAGGTCTCATGAGCGTTTACTATGCATCGGTAGATATATTGTTCTATTAGTCTTAATATGGTCCCGCTACTGGCAGCAGCAGAGTCTTCATAGCACAGAAAAGAATCATACGATTGATATTCCACTTGGGCTTTCGAGAATTTTGCAGAGACGTTTTTAAAGAAAAGAGAATATTGACATTCACCAGTATCTATTTGTATAAATTATTAATATTTGCCTGGAGTCATAAAAACCATTTTATTCAAAATGCGGATGTTCACCACTATCCAACCCGTCAAAAAAACCAATTCAGGGCATTTTATAGTATTTCAGAAATCATTTCGGACTATCAGTGAAGAGTGTAGTGTACTAACTACTTTCAGTGTTGCTTGGTTTGAAAATGTTTTTAAAGTGTTTTTATTGTTTTATTATTTTACCATTGTTCTGTTTTGACCTATCAATCCACTGCAAATTGGTGTATGATCAATAAATGTCTATCTATCTATCTAATATTTCGTCATAAGGTACCGAGTATTAAATGGGAATCCATAATGCTGACGCCGGTCCTGAATTTCAATAATCTGCGGCCCAAATTGACTTTTTCCACCTCCGAATTGAATACATTGTTTTCGGTCTAGTACGCACATATTATTTGATATTCATCGCGGATGCTATGCGGATAGTCGCTATGCGATGAAAATTCGATATGAATCAATTGAAATTCAATTATGAAATAGTGGTACATGAGAACGATCGGAATTCGTGCTTGGTTCACGAAAAAACTTATATGCTGCAAGATAAATTTGACAGCAAGAATTCCTGGAAGTTACGTATTCTAATAAGAAAAACTGAACCGGTTCTAATTGAAATACCTGAGTATCACATACAGCTTCCATTAGTTTGAGATAAAGGAGCGAGGTAGTCAAAAAAATATTGTATATAAAAGATTCAGATACTAATGGATTAGGCCTTTTTGAAGTTTTTTCCCAGTAGAAGCTTTTTTCCAAAGAATGAAAGAATATCAGTTCTACGTTATACGTTGAAATGAAAATTGAACATTCGCGAACTTTTTCATGAAAGTTCAGCAGACATACCAGTAAAGTTTTGTCCGTTTTTATGGATCTACTTCAAACTGTAATATCTCGGTGAATTTTTATTGAATTTAATCGAACCAAACACTTTTGCCAACGTAACACAAGTTGAATAATCCCTTCAGCATTAAAACTGTGTAATCGGGATTCGATGAAGTCGAATAACTTATTTTGTACAGAAGTTATTTTTTAAAAACGAACAAAACATCCCATCTCAACACCCTGTATCTCCGAAACGAAGCATTTCCGGACATAAGTTCATACAGACTTGTTTTCTTGAATATTTTAACGTACTTATGTTACACCCTGTATACTCCTGTATAACCTGTGAAATTTTATTTCTGGTAACTTTTCTGGAATCCAGTTTCATAACAGAAACCCCACAACTTATTGAAACAACTATTAATGAATTTTTCCATCGTTATCTATATTGCTCATCAATTACAGTAAACCCGCTTGTTTCCGATACCATCTGATGGTTCATATAATTTCATTCATATTTACAGCGAGTCGTAGAACAGAAAGTGGACTTAAACAATTAGTCCAATTGCTAGTTGCAACTGATATTAATTTCGCTCACGTCAATATTCTGAACATAGGAAATGAATAGTAATTGTGCTACTTAAAGACATCAGATGTTACTGACGTATCCAATAATTCTTCAAGAGTATTTAATGTTTAATATATTGAGTCTTTGTCGATAAATGTAGATGCATTATTATACAGTGCATTTCTTTAATGCCCCTCCCTCTTTTATTTCTTTACGTGTCAACTCAAAAAATTCAAATTTGGGATAATGAAATTAAAGCATGAATACTTTATTTTGAAGTAAAATTTACAGATGAAACTTTCAAGATGGCGACTGTGCGCCATCTTGGAAAAAAATTAAATGGAAAGGGGGGTTTTGTGACACATCTTTTTGAAGCTCCTGACAAATGCTTC